>VWZG01012988.1:135300-255244 GCA_013396735.1 Grallaria varia | reverse complement strand
TGCCCTAAACTAAGACAATAAGGAAGCAGAAACATACGCTCAACATATTTTTAAGAATTTTTTTCCATTCTGTGGATGTTAGTGGTGAGCCTTTAATACATGAAGAATTGAATTGAAGCCGTTAAAGAATATAAAACACACTGCAAAAAAAATACAGTATATATTGTTACTGAAATTGTGAAAATTAAAGAGTCAGAGAAATATTTGCGTTCTGCTTTGAAAGAACAACCATTTGTACAAGAAAATGATATGTGGTATGGTTTTTCCCTCAATTAGCCAGAGAGATGTAATTTTCTAGTCTGTGAGTTAGTTGAATCTTTGTTATGCGGCCTTTAGGAACTAAAATGTGATAAGTATATACACAATAAAGGTATATACAAGTTTGCTGAATTACACTTGTTGTATTCTATTGTGGATAAGGGAGTCTCCTGCTCAAAGCCCATCTTTTGCAGTATGTAAAATAAGGCTCCCTGAAGTTGAATCTTTAATGTTAATAAATTGAGTAATTATAGAGAAAAACATATGATTTCCAGAAAGGTGGAGGAGGATCTTTAGCTAACAATGAAGCTGGATTTCCTAAGATCTGGGAATAGGTTCCGTCATAGCAGGGAAAGCAGCAATTTCTGCTCATAGTAGTATAACATGCTAAATAAAATATGTACAGAAAAGGGCCAAGAGTTGAATGAATTCTTTCTAATTACTGAATTGCATGAGCTAATTTGCTCCATGTCATCTTCTGCATTGATCAGTTCTATCTCTCAGATAGATATTTTCCCCAAATTTCTTAAGTTCTGCAAGTGTATTGTGTGGAAATTTTAATTCTGGCAGTAGGAGGGTTTCCTTTCTTTGGTGTGATCCTCCCCTTTTGAGTATGTTTGCTGCTGCTCCAGGCCTGCTTATTTTCTGTGACATGGCAGTAGAATTAAATGAATGTATACTGTAATAATGCCAAACTCTGCAGAACACTGTTTACTCAGTTTCCAAAAATAGATGTGTGACTGAATTTCACTTTGGGGAATGAGAGAAAAAGAGAGAGAGAGAGTTGTATTTCAAAGTATTAATTGGAGAGCCTGAGCTTGTAAGATTAATGGTTAACATCTGCATCAAATGGTAAGGTAGCAGCTTAAAAAAGGAAAAAGAAGGAGGTTAAAGAGTATAAAGGTGAATAAAATGTCTGGTTGTTTGCTTTAATTTTATTTGTTATTATACTATAATGTAGAATTCATAACACTGAGACACTTATGTTTTAGTTATATTAATAACTGTCACTGAAAGCTTTGGCATAAATAACAGGCTCTAGAAGACAAGAAAAGGGCAAATTGAATGCCCATTTCTCTTTAAAACAGAGACAGAGTAGGGAATTAGAGCATTTCAGTTTCTGGAGAAAATACCAGGTGAATGACTGAATTATTTGGAAGCAGTTGGGGATGAGATTGAAAAATGGACTAATTAATAACAAATTATGTTAAATCAGTCTTTCTGTGGAAAAGGTAACAGCTTGTAGTTAGTAGATGAAATGCATCTTGAATTTAATGCACATATTTTTGATTGTGCTTTACCTGACTTTCTTGTGTCTTGGGCTAGAGAACATGAGTACGCATTATAGAAAAAACAATTTTCAGAAGTCTTGTCGAGGTAAAAATATAATAAAGGCAGTGTTTGTTGAAAGGTTAAATGATGAGTTCCACTGGATTAGTTACATATATATCTAATGCCATTTGGGCAACACACACAGAGCAGTGATCACTTGAGGCGTCCTTTATAAAGCTGTGTGACAGGATTAGTGCAGGTGGGCTGCATTGATGCTGATTTCGTGCTGCAGTCCCATTCAAAACTTGTTGATTATACTCCTGGAGTTTTTATTAAGCTGGAAACTAGTATGAACCAAATTCCTTTGGGAGCAAACTGCTATTAAACTGACTAGTGAGCCTTCATGAGGAAATTCAGTATTTTCTCAAGTGCTGTGGATGAGAATGGCTTTTCTAAAGGCACCCCAAATGATGCCTGGTTAGTGGTGTACATGAGAGCAATATCTTGTTGTTCCTGTAACTGATGATTTTAATATTTTCTTCTTTCGCTGTGGAGTATTTTTCCCCCTGTAGCTGTTGGTGTATTGAGAACTCCCATGGCAAGAGATGGTCATTGTTAGATAAGACTTGTTGCTTGTTGAGAGAACCTCTGCTGCCTTTATGACTTTTTGTCTCATTTTGGGGAAGGAACTTACGGACTAAATGAAGTATTTCATTTAGTAGTGACAGAGAGGTGCTTTAGATCTTGCACAGGTAGTGGAGAATAATTTTAAAAAGGGCAAAAATCTCCTACAGATAACAGTATTCACGTAGAACAACACTCCCTGCAATCTATTTTCCTGGCCACTGCTAGCTTGATGAGCATGTGATGAAGTAAAATCTTTCTCTTCCCTTCTTTAAACTGAATAAATAAAAAATTTGACATCTTAGCCTCTTGACTGTATAAGTTGAGTTCTTCAGATGGAGAAAATGAAACTGAAGATAAAATCAAATAAATTGGCCCCAGATCATGAAATAAACATAAAAATCTGTATGAATGATTTCCAGTATTGTACACCTAACTGTAAGTATTTACATCTGCTGGAAATGTTTTTAGCTGAAAATATTTTTCAGTTGTTCAAGAAAACTTACTTTAAGACAACCATATCTTGCAAAAAAAGTTGATTAAAGTATATTTTAATAAGCTTTTGTCATAGAATTTAAAAAAGTGGGTTTTGTTTTGTTTGGTTTTTTTTTTTTTTTTGGTCTGTACCTCCTGTGGCTTACAGCAGTAACTTTATTTAATGTAGATCTTTAAATGTGGTACGTAGAATATAAATCACAGTTGGTGCTGAGAAAATGAGCAGATATGTTTATCTTGGTCCATACTGCTGTTCCAAAACCTTTATTTCAGTGAGTGTACGTTAATATAATGAATTTGCTAGGATGAAAGGAAGCAGTGAACTGTGGAAAAGTTCTGTAAAATAACCTAGCTGAATTCTGCTGCCTTCAAAAGTGTTGACAATCCAATTGATACTAACCACAGGATCCTGTGGAGATTAGTGTACACAATTAAATGTTTGGAACAGTGTATCCATGGGAACAGCTATTGCCTTCATGTGATGGTATGCAAATTATTTCCTACTTTCAAGATTCGTTTCACTCCTACCTTCACAAAAAGGTAAGTAAACAACTCAAGAGTTGTAATACAGCTTGAGATGTGGTATTTCTGTACAGACAATGTTTTGTTCTAGTTATTTTTGTCTCACTGAAACCAAGACTATGGCACCTCTGTAAGGGAACGTTCAGCCATTAGGTTTGTAGATTTATTTCCTGCATGTTGTCTGGACTGGGACCTTGGTGGAGCTCCTCTCCTCAGTGTGGGAAACCACTTGCTCTCTCCTTTCAGTAGGAAGCAGTCAGTGGTGCAGAGGCCCATAAGCAGGAGCAGCCTTGTGTGGATAGAAATTAGTGAGTTGTCTCGTATTTTCATTAAGTTATAGTAGCCCCAGATACCTGAAATGTGTTAATATAAGCATGCTCACCTCTGACAACCTTGATATTTTTCAGACTAAGTTGAAATAAATATTTCATTTTCTGTTCCAGTTTTAATCTCCACTTCTCACTTTATTTTAGGGAAACAGGTATTTAGCAGCAAAACCGAATTTAGGATCAGCGCACTCAAGTTCCACCCTACAGAGTCAAATATTTTCCTTTGTGGAGGGTTCAGTCCAGAAGTTAAAGCTTGGGATATAAGGACTTCTAGGGTAAAGGAATTTTTTTTTTCTTTTTCTCTTTTAGAATGTCTCCTAGGCTGTCTGTGCTGTGTATTGCTAAGCTGCTAGATATATGAGTCTGTCAATGAAATGTTACTCTGAAGTATTTTGCATTTGTCATTGATTGTGTTCCTATTTTTTGATGTGAACATCTGTAATGTTTTTTTAATGCCAAGAGAAACATTTTACACAAAAATATTTTCTTTTCCTTTCTGTAGGTATAAGTAACATCTAGTTGAATTAAACAAAGCCAATAGCTCAGTTCAAGATTGTGGAAAGCAGTTGTGTACTAGGAAGCAGTGGAGATAACTTGCTCTTCAAGCTGTTGTGTGTGAGTCAGGACGTGTATGCCTGTACATTTTGTGTAGAAGCCTGGAGTCATTTTTACATTCATGAAGGGCCATAGATCTGTGTGTAGCTTCTGCTTTTGCTTTGTCATGAACTGTGAAGAGCAGTGTGCTCCCCGCTGCCATTCAGAGCTCAGGTAGGGCCAGAGCTGTGCTCTGCCAGTGGAAGTGTAAGGTAAACTGACATCCTCATGCACACACAGCTCAAAGAGAAGCAGTAACTGTAAAATGAGTTGTTCTTTGTTTTCCTTTGAGTTTCTATGTGGATAGAACCTACTCATCATAGTTAGCCATCTGTTGGCTCTTGAGGATGGCAGAAGGGATCTGGAAAAGATAAGAAAGTGTATCAGTAGTGCTTTCCCTTGGCACCACATGAGCTATCAAACAGTATTTATTCCAAGTAATGAAAACAATAAATGTGTTTGTCTCTTAAAGTAACTCCTTCCTTTTAAGTTCTAAATTCTGATGGTGCCTCAGTTCAACCACAACCAAAGTGTTGATGTGTCTGGCAAACCTGCATTAACAAAGATTGACAATAGATTGCCTTGTGGACAGGAGCCGGTATGGAACAGCATGTGCTTCTTAACCTGGACAGAGGCTGTAAAGGATCACACGCATCCCAGGCTGTGATTGCCAGATGTTGCCAACCACCTTATCCTAGTGTTCCACAGAAGGTGCCTCCTACAGAAATAGATGTGTTTCTGTGTTACAAGACTGGACTTGGCTGATTGACAGGGGGAAGTTTGACTGTCTTGGAAAGTTTTCTTGGTGAAACTGTTCCTGACAATTAGCAATAGAGAGGAAACATGTCCTTCAGCAAAGAGCATTGGAGCTGGAACAGGGCGAAGGCAAGTAGGGAGGTGTAAAACATAGTTTACATGAGTCATTATATCAGTGAGGAGCAGACAAATGTGTTGAGATGGAGGTTGCAGTAGCAGATGACTGTGCAATTTGTGAGGTGTTTGCCTTTGTAAAAGGCATTTTAAGACAGCAAAGGATCAAACCCATACTGATAAACTGTAGACTTTAACAGCTCTCTCATTCCTATCTTTTGTAATTCTGACTACCAGTGGCCTGGTTTGAGATGATGTTTTGATATAGTATTGTGTGAACTCCATATCTGTCAAAGTTGCAGAGGAAAACTGCAATTTTCAGTATGTTACCACGTCATGGGTTTAAGAAACAATAGTTACGCTTGGGGATCACCGTTGTGTGGGTTGCAGGAGATGACATAAACTGTGTCTCTCTGTATGCAAAGCCAGTAGTGAACTCTTAGGGTGAAAACATCAGTGATGCATTTCCAGAGGACAAAAAGAAACAGTAAAAATCATTTATATCTGTGTAGAAGAACATGAATACCTAACATTTTATTGATTTGATTATGCATTAAGTCTAAAACATCCCTCGTGTTTTCTACTAGTTAGACATTGTATTATATTTATGTTATTCAGACAGTATTTTATTGGATCTTTATGCTTTACTGCCCAAGAGTGGGTTTTTTTAACCCCTTGCTTGTGGACCTGGGTATGGTGCCTTTTTCAAATGGGTACAGTGGTGTATTTGTCTTTTCATGGGCCATTCCCTTTCCACTTTTAACACTGTTGCCAAAGTAGACTGTACTCGTGACTGTTACTTTATATTTTTTTCTTTTTGAATGAGAGTGTTGCTGTTATGTGCAATATGCCACAACACTGAGTGCTGTGACATCCTTTGATCCCATCTTACAGTGTGATTTCTCAAAGGAAGTGTGTTCTGTGACCAGGATGGTTAAGTTAGCAAAAATGAGACTAGCAGAATAATGCATTTCTATTTCTATGACTGACCATACACTCATCTTTGCAATGCTGAAGGTCCAGCTCTCCTTGAAGAGCTGTTGATCCCTGGGAATTGCACACAGTGTTCTTACCTGCAAAACACTCCAGTGCTTAGAAATGTTGTGTGTAACTGCATTTCTGTGATCTAATGCTAATGAAGAGGCAAGGGAAACATCCCACTGTTACTACAACCAAATAATTTACTTTCTGAGAGAATAAATAAGTGAATGAATATCTAGTCTGACAGGTGAAATAGGAAAAATTTTATACCAGGTAAAACAAAAACCCCAGCCTGTTTCTTTTATATAGATCCTGTACTGGACTCTCCCTTGAAGTTTTTAAAAGTTGTAACCTACTTTGTGCATTAGGAAACAATTTTCTTCACGTAGAACTTCACCAGTTGGAACACTAGCCAAATAAATAGTGAGGAATATTAGTTTTAATAACCAGCAGTGTCTAATCACCTCAGAAACTGGAGGGCCTGGTAACAGCTATTGATCATTTTTTCAGATTTTTTTAAAATGTTTGCTCATTTGGAATGTTTTGTATGTGCTGTGATTGTCTAAAGCAGCAGTGTGGTTCACTCTCTTACTCTGAAATGTTTCCAAAGGGGGAAGAGAGCTTCTATTATCCTTTTATTAAGTTTTATCCCCACCCCCCATCTAAGGTAGCTGTAGCTCAGGCTAGACACCTACATTTGTATTGGTTTTAAAATCTGAAAAACTGTGTATGTACTGAGTGGATGTGGAAGGTCAGAGATGCATGGAGAAAAGGGATAAAATATCAAACTCTGATCTGATTGTTTATGGCTTCTTCTTGCAGAACGGTATCACCTCTGTATCATTGCTAAGTTACATTTCAGCTCTCAGCCGTAGAACCCTATGTTGTTTAGGCATGAATTATCAGCATCATCACTATGTCATGTCTGCTTCTCCCTAGTCTGGGGAATTTCAATGGGTTATTCATGTATTCCTGCTTTCAGCTTAAACTGTTATCTTTATTTTCCACTTTACACTGTTACAGCCATAGTTAAGGCTGGATAGTGTCCTGGCCAATATTTTGAAATTTATCCCATGCTAATGAGTGCCATTTGCTTTTAACTGACATAGATGTCTGAGGCCTCTTGCCACTTTGTTTCAATTTTGGTGCAAACAACCTTTATATTTTTCAAGTGCTTTCATCCTAATTCATTACAAGATTTTCCTGTTTTGCCGGTTCTTTCGAGTGTGTTAACCTGTCATTCAGCTTGGAATGATGTGTAGGTGAACTAATGATTCTTTTTGTTCCCATCATCATACTCCTGATAGCCTTTTCAGGCTTTGCAGCGTATTTTGTCATTAGAGTGAGCACCCTAAATCAGGTGTCTGAATCTTGTTACTCATTACACATTGAAAACTCAAGTTCAGCATCCGCTGGTAATTCAGTTTCAGAGGTCATTCTTTAGGATGTTCTCCTGTCTTTTAACAGGCTATCCTCTTGCACATCTTAAAATTAACAGTGAGGCAAAATGATAATTGTATATCAGGAAATAAGTGGCTTTTTCATGGAAATTCAGGGCAGAACATTAAGCATTGCAGAGGTAGAATGAGAAACAGTGAATATATTGCTGAATTACACATACATGCAGTAGTTTAAATGGGCTGCTTTATGCCAATGTGCCACATTGGTGCTTTCTGCTGATGGAAAATAATATAGAATAGCTGATAGTGGTATTTTTCAAAATTAGTACTTTGACCAGGGCCATAAATTTATGAGTATAAATGACTAATATTTATTCATGACTGGAATATGGTACAAAAACTGGATTTCCAAGCCCCAGAAAAAAATGTATCAAGGTAGGTTTGAGCCAGCCTTTCAGTTACTAAAACATTGAGAAATTTTAGGCCAGCTAATAACATCCCTGCTTTACACAATGCTAACCTTGGTGACTTGTGTAATCTTTTCAATTCCGTTTGTCAGTTCAGTCATGATACAAGGGGAGTGAGCAAGTGGCTGCGTGGTACTTAGTTGCTGTCTGGGTTTAAACCATGACAGAAATGTACATTAGGCTGCTAATCAGAGAGGCAGATATAAAAGGAGGAATATTGAAAGATGCTTCTTGCTATCCCTGTTCTGTTGGGCCAGTAGGCAAAATGGTTTCAAATGTAGCATTGGGTATTAAGCAAGACAAAGAATGAAAGAACAATAAGGGAGTGTAAATCTTTAAGATAAAGCTAAGCAATATACTTCAGAGAAATAAATGAATGGAACAGCTTGTTAACTGCTCAGTGAAATGTAAAGTATACAGGCATCTCACAATTACAGAGACAAGTAATCAAAGGCTGAAAAAAGGAAGGATAAAAGAGGCAGCTGAATAGCCTGTAGAGATTTATCATAGTGGTATTTCTGTTTGTGTTAAACCCAGTTTTGTCTCTCTGGTGAAGAGATTATTCTGGAGGTCTTATATTGCTGTATAACAGATTGATTGAATTTATGAAATATTTGGAGAATGTTTATAGAGACTTTATGAAAAGACCAGAACACTTTGAAGTGAGCTGCTATGTTTAAAAAAAACCAACCAAACAAAAAACTGCAGTGCCGACGAAGGAAAGAGCATCATATTGAACAGCCCCCATGGGATCTTTGGACCTTGGAGCTGAACCAAGATAAACCCTGTAAAAAGAAATGTGCAGTAACCCTGAGACCTTAAAGTAGTTATGTATTTTAGAAGTATTTCCTTTCTCTGAGCTGTGGAAGAATTTCCTAAGATGTTCAGCTCAAGCCAGCACAGTCACCCTTCATTTTGGCTGATCTACATTAGCTTTTCAGACAAGATATAATATATATTCCAACCACTTATTCTACCTGAAATCTTATTATTCCTTGAAATACCAAAGAGAACAAAGGGTTGAGACTTGTATTCTTTAGCTCAGCAATAAGGACCTTATTGTGTTTACTAAACAAAATATGACTACAGATAGTTTTTTTTTTTCTTTTTAATTTAGGCTTCTAAGCTTACACAAATGTACTATCAGAGCAAGACTGCAACAGTAGCTGTGTTATACTGACAGTACCTTAAAAAAGCTGAAGTTCCTTATATCATGAGTGAATTGTCAAACTGAATTGATTAACAATTTATTTACATGTGTTGGCAAGACTTGTATAGCGTAGAGCAGGGATGCTGTTAGCTCTGCTGAATAACAATTTATTTACATGTGTTGGCAAGGCTTGTATAGTGTAGAGCAGGGATGCTGTTAGGTGCTGAAAGGACAGACAGCACTTTAGGTTTGGATCTTAATGTTCTCATTTAAATTTTCTACATACATCCATATAATTGTTTTTTGAGTTTTGCATATTTTACCTTTTATTTACATTCTGCGATGAAACTCAACATTTTGTAAGCATTCAGGAACTGGTTCTTTATCATGTGCATACGGAAATGCAAGGGACTTTAAAAGTATGGAGATCACTAACATCTTTTTTTGGATTCTGTTAGAGGAATAATTTATTCAACTGTTGGATGTACTCTGTTTTTGACCTCTTGTCTGTTGATGTTCCTGTGTTCTGTGTCACGAGCCACCGAGGTCTGTTGGAGCTTTGGAAAGAGGTATCTGCAATAGCTGTCAGAACAGCAAGTCCTGATGAAGCACCATGCAGTAATCTGGAGAGGGAGTAAGTGGAAGGTGACAGGACTGTGGCTCTGATCCTTAAGCAATGTTTGAAGCTTATACCTCCATAAATGCAAATCCACTGCTTATATTAAACAAGGAAGGAAAAAGAGGAAGGGCATCAGATAGTGGAGACCCTATAATATGACCTGACAGCCACAGAAGGAAAAGACTTTGAAGGAAAGATTATTTACAGATATAGGAAAAAATGATATTTAAAAAAATTATAGGAGTTAAGTGAAGGTTGATTGTGCAAAGCTTACTTGATGCCACTTTATGCTGTTGGAGTTTGATAGAGCAACTAGAGAAGCCTGAACTAATGCAGGTACTGTATAATGAGAAAACTGGCCAAAGGGGTGATCTCAGGAAAAGAAATTGACTGGGAGGAATTTAATGAAGTGCTTCAGACATGGCTCTAAGTGGAGACAACATTTATTATTTTATTTTTGTAAAATATTTGCTACAGAAAGTGTTGTACTAGCAAAAGCAACAAAAAAAGGAATAGAGTATTATGCAGAAAAGATAACAATGACTTATTAAAAATGGGAAGAGTGCAAAGGAGTAGAAAGGTTCAGCCTCTTGGGGTTAATAAGAAAATTTTGTCAGGACATAAGGAAAGTTTGGAAAAAGATAAATATTAAGTCCAGGCAAATTTAAGAAAAACAACGAAGATTTACACAGAATTTCCCATTTTTGAAATTGGGGTATAAGATATAGAACAAATTAACTAGGAAAAAATGGTGGAAGCTGTTCTTTCAAGCTTTAAAAATCCCTCTTGAAATGAACTGCAGAGTTTTTATTATTAACTGAGGTCAAGGCAGAGTAACAGCAGTTTCCCCCCTCACTCCCTGTCTTGGTTTATTACTCTGAACATTGTTTAGCTGCAAAATTGTAACTATCATCTACAGCTTTATGCTTAAAAAGAAAGAAAAATGAGAGATGCTTTTTATGTTGGTGAGCTATTTTTCCATACTTGAGTTTATAAAGAAATAAGCCTAAGCCATTAAAGCACAGTTAAAAAAATTAATAGAGTGAAGTGCATTGCATTTGTTTCCTTGGAAACATTCTATTGCAATTTCTTTCAGATGAGATGCAGTCATTTTATGTTGTATTTAGGAGACCCTAATGAATTTGTCTCTGGGTAGCATATAAATATGAAAAAAAGCTGTAGAAATTGATGGAGCTACTTGCATTTCTGGTTTCTATAGAAACAGCCACTACAGTGACATGTACTGGTGGTATTGGGAAGAACAAGGTAATTAAAATAAGGTGATTTATTCAGTGCTTTAGAAAACTAAAGTTATTCTTCTCAGAGAAATCCTTTCTGAATCCATGAACAAAATGTTCAGAGAAATATGGTGGGGGTATATTTTTACTTGAGTAATGGCCTTTCTTTTTGAATGTTAATTGAGGGATCCTTTCTGAGCGCGAGGGCGTGTAGGTGTGTCTGTAGCAGGTAGGTGAGCAGTCCTGCTGTGTTTATTTGGAAGCTCATATGGTGGTATTGCAAGTGAGAATCGTAGACCTGTCTGAGCGTACAATTGCTCCTGGAGCAACTGCTCCTGGAGAGACTGAAATGAGCCAGGAACAAAACATTCCTCCCTTTGAGGCGGGAGTATTGAAGTGAGAAGCTGCCAGGGAATAGCTGTTCTGGTTTCAGCCCATTTCGAGACACATTTGACACCCCCAGCAGTGACCAATATGCTTTTGAAAAACAAGACCAGAAAAGCACAGCAAACTTTTTTATCACAATTCCCAGCAGTGGTTATCCGGGCGTCTCTAACTTACAGTTTGGGGACTTCCTGCCTCTTTGTCTTTCATGGATCCCTTTGAGTTTTCATGCTGTGGAATTGGTTGTTCTTGATCTTTTTACATCTACAGCTTCCTGTATCAAAGAATTTCACTTAAATATGTAGTGCTTGAAGAAGCATCTCATTCTGTGTGTTTGGAAGCTGCCTTCGGCTTGTTTGCAGTCTAAAGTCTTATAATGGAAGAAACCACTCACCTTCTCCATAGTGCTCAGACTTTATTTCCAATTCTTTCAAATTCCCCTCAGTCACCTCATTTCTGTATGAAAAATTCCTCTGATTTTTCACTAAAGGGTCTGTGAGTTCCTCAGAGAAAAGCCAGTCTGTATCTTCCTGTATCTTTCCTATTTGCAGATTTCACTTCTTAATCCTATTTGACCAAGGGAAATAATTTTGAATAAAAAAATATGATGGCAAATTAATTTTTTCCCTAATAAATACTTGACACTTTCTTTCACAAGTCTTGTGCCTTCCCAAGCAAGCCGAAGTTGACTTCAAAAAAACAAGGCAGTGTACACTGTTCATACCTGAAGTCTTAGAGATCAATACCAGATTAAGGTCTAACACTTCATCTTAATCAGACTCGCTTTCCTTTTAATTATTCTCAAGACCTCTTGATAATCTCGAGCTGTTTCTCTGAAAACAGAGCAATTACAAACAGAAAAAAGTATGTTTTTTCCAACTGCATAAAGAGAAATACAGCAGTCTTATGCTAAAAGACTTTAAGGGAGCTTAAGACTGTAGTATGTTTGATCTTCTTGTCTATGATATTGTCATGTGTTTTGGTTAAAATTGCCATTATTGTTTTCCAATGGGGATCAGAGATAAATTGGATTTGTCATGTGGTTTTATTGTGAACATGTAACTAAAAAGCCAGTAGTAGCCTTCTGCCTCAACACCTTGATCTCTAGATAGATTGACATAAATGGCTTGCACTACAATAGGTAAAAAAGCTTATGTTTTGTGCAAAAATAACCTGTATTTTAAGTTAAAATGTACTTTTTATTACTGGTATTGGAGTAACGCTGTTACGCAGAGGAAACTTAAATGAGTCCCCTGCAGCATTAATTACCCAACATGCCAGTAGGAAGAGGCAGTTCCAGGCCCAAGTATGCAATCTAAAAAGGTGGGACAAGTAGTCGAAGAAAAATATGCCCATTTTCACAGATTGGAAACCATGACACTGATTAAGGATTTTTTTGATGACCAGCCAGATTGCCTGTAGTCCTGTTAGATTCATTCTGAGACCTCATCTCCTGATGCCCAGGGCAGTGACTATAAAAGCACATTTCTTTCTCATCAACAGCACAAAACTCGGGGGGCTTTTTGAAAAGTGCAGTGCAAGTTACAGGTGACGAGTACAGAGCTGGGGCAAGGAGCAGCTTCTGAATTGCTTGTGTGGAGGCTTTGAGATATTCTGACAAGCAAAATACTGGGCATGGGCTTTGTTGCAGAGAAGTATTATACAACACTCATCTGAAATATATACCTTAAATTCAGCATCACAGCGTGCTTTTCAAATCACCAGGACCATAAGAATCTGTTTGAAGCTGATTTAATTAGCTTAAATTACCTCTCTTGTCAAATGCCTGCAGCCATGAACTCTTGCCTTAGTGAAGAAGCTTTATTATTATGTTGGATTGTGTTGACACCAGAAACTATTAGGCCTTTCTTTGAAATGAATTCTTTTATGTCCAGACAATGCTTAGATTGAGGAAGTGGACTGTGGTTTTCCAGTGCTTATGGGTGATAAATCTGCAAATAGGAAAAGAGGAGAAGCTGTTATTAATAAACTTAAGCCAGCAGGTTAGGCAAACTGGTGCTTTCCCCAAATAAGCTCCTCAGGCACGTCATGAATTAATTGTCAAAGGCAGAATAAAGCAGGCTTAATTATGAATACTTTTCTGTACAGGGGTGGTGCAATTAGTTGTTTTTGAGAGATGTCTTTATGGGGCAATTTAAGTACTATGTATATCTTATTCCCAACTGCTGTTCAAAGTGCTAATTTACTGTTCTCTGAATCAGTTCTTACTGTGTGGTTTGAAGATTGAACAGCATAGTTTTTCTGAGGTATGTATCAAACGCATAGAAACCTTTTGCACTAATTTTTATAAAGACGGTTTCCTGTTGCAAAACTAAGATACACAGGTAATTTGGTTAGATTAACAGACAAGGTAATGTTATTTAATGATTACTAGTGAAAATATTTAAATTGATAGCAGCAGTTTCTATGAGAGCCAAAGGTTTTCAGCAAAAATTAAAGGTATGAACACATTATCAACTTCACAATATCTTCTTTTTCCTTACTGAGAGATTTCTGCTCCTTCAAAAACTGTTAAAAATAAGTCTAAAACTTAAAATGGCATCAATGGTGGACACAGTGTATGTATGGATATGTACCCACATTTCACAAATTTGTCTATTTGTTTTTAGATGATAGAGACACAAACAATAGGTCCATGATTTTCTTCTTTAAAATAAGAAAATATTAAAGAATCACTACCATGGGTCACCATTTGGAACTTGGTTGTCATTTATTGCTCTATATTGTTGTTCTTCATTTCCCAGCACTAATTGGCCTTTGTTTCTCTCTCTCTCACTGTTTCTACACATTTGTGCTGCTCTGCACTCTGGTCTTCCCAACTGGGACTTGTCACTCTGAAGGTCTCTGTTGCTCAGTAGCTGCCTGCTCAGTCTGTCAGAGTGGCAGAGCCTTTTGTGTCTACTCCTCTCAATTTAACTTTATTCTTCTCCTGTAGTTCCTACAGCTGTCAGGTTTCTGTATGGTGTTCCAAGGCAACTATTATATTTTGGTTTTTTGGGTTTTTTTGTTTTTTTTTTTTTAGGGTTTTGTAGGGTTTTTTCTTTTTTTTTTTTCCTCCCAAAAAGTAACTTAATTTCTACTTTACTAATTGACTATGGACTTCCTTTTATAAATCTGTGAAGAATTATCTATGTGTGGTGATTTCTCCATAGAGAAAGTGGAGACTATAAATATGGAAATATCCCTTTTGGCTTTACAGCGTTTAGTTGCTTTGTATATTATGCAGATTCTGAGTCTGAGAAATCTGATGAGAGCAAGTAACATATTTGTCTATTCTCTATCTTAAAAATGCAGGCAGATTGCTGACAAATACACCATTTTTTTGAGCTTGCAGGTTTGCATCCTGTTGCTGTTATTACAGCGTGTGCAGGGTGCTTGCATGGCTGAGGTTCTTCACCAAATGCAAGCATCATGTTTCTAAACTGTGCATTTCTCAAAGCCTGTGCAAAGCAGTTGGAACAGCTGCTGCTGCCACCTCTCTATGTGCCGAGATCACAGGAAGCAGAGCTGGAAGAGACCTCAGGAGATCAACCAGTAAATCGTTACCCGAAAGCAGGATCAGCTAGTTCTGAACATTTCCCAACAGGCACAGATTTTTGAGCTTGAGGCAATAAATCAAGAAGTTCTCGTGCTATGTTTGATACTTGAAATGATTTTTCTTTTATTGGTGAAAGTATAAAAGAGACATGTAATCCAGGATATTTCATTGTGACACCTGGAAATTGGTTTTTTGGGGGTTTTTTTTGTTTTTTTTTTTTTTTAAATGTATGTTCTCAGAGTATCTGCTAAAGGTATGGGCCCTGAAGTAGTCCCTGGTTTTGTTAGAGGTGTAAGTTAGGCACTGAAATGCCTCATGAAGTTGGGAGTCATTTCAGTATAATGCTTCAAGCACTTTCTCTGTTCTTTTGGGTTTTTTGGTAACATTAGAAGGACTAACCCCTGAACACCTCATTGGAAGTGCAGGCTGCTATGTTTTAGCTATCTTGGAGAGAGAGATTTAGATATTAATAACTAGGAGTCTTCCCATGTCCTAGTTTCAAGGATCACCATATTCAGAGAGATGGTGTGCTTTGATCTGGCCATTTGCCTTGAAGTTTCTCTTCACTGGAGGCGAATCAGGGAAAAAAGAAGGCAAAAGTATTGATTTGCAAAATTCAAATTAGACAACACAGATACAGGATTTCATTAAGAAAGATGGGAAGAAAAGGAAATTCAAATTGTTCATGTATTCCTTAGAATAATTCAACATATGTCTTAATTTTAAGATCCATCTTACAGGCTGTTAAAATATTCAGAATCCTGTGGCTGAGTAGCCATTTTCACATGGATCTAACCCACTTTTTGTGTACAATTGGAATCTCCCCAGGAGTAACTTGTACACATTACCCCTCTACTTTTCCATGTAACTCTTTGTAAACAGGGAGTTTCCCTCATCTTTGTAGCCACCCTTTAAATACTGGAATATGTTTATAAGGTCTTGCCTTTTTACAGCTGAACAAGCCCAGTTCTCTCTGCCTTTCCTCATATAGCAGCTTCTCAATCCTTTGATCATCTTTGTTACCCTTCTCTGTTTCCTCTCCAGCCTATTCACATCTTTTGTATAGCACGGACAAAACTGAACACAGTGTTCCAGGTGTGACTTGACAAGAACTGACTAGAGTGGGACAATGGCTCCTTCATCTCTGCTAGAGATGCCCTTGTTGATGCCACCCAGCATCCAGTTTGCTTTCTGTACTGCAGCTGCACACTGTTCACTCGTGTTGATCTTGTTGTCCATGAGGACCCCCAGGTCCCTTTCCACAAGGCTGCTCCCCAGCCAAGTAGATCACAGCCTGTGCTGCACTCCTGGATTATATTTTCACATGTGCAAGACCTTGCGGGTGTCCTTGTTGCATTTCATAAGGCTCTTGTTAGCCCACTCTTCCAGCCTATCTAGGTCTTCCTGCAGAGTGGCTCTCCCTTCTGAAGTGTCCACTTCCCCACTCAGTTTGGTATCATTGGCAAACTATGTCAGGGGACACTTGACACCATCTTGCAGATCACTTACAAAGATATAAAACAGCATTGGGCCCAGTATCAATCTCTGGGGAACCCAACTTGTATCAGGTTGCCAGTTTGAAAGGAGCAATTCACCACCACCTTCTGGATGCTGCCTGTCAGCCAGGGCCTCACCCACTGCACCCACACTTGTGTAGATCACAACACATCAATTTCTCTAGGAGGAGACAATGGGAAACTGTATCAAACTCCTTGGAGAAATGCTGGTAGTCAATGTCCACTGCTCACCCCACATCAATGGAGCAGGTTACTTTGTTGTTGAGCACGATTTGCCCTTGGTGAATTTATGCCGACTTTTCCAGTGCTCCGTTTGTCTTCATCCTGCCATGGAGACACCACCTCCAATATTAACGCAGAGGCATTCAATAAGGCTCCCACAAACACAGAGCTTGATTCCTCCTTCTCTTCTTCCCTGCCTCTCTTTTCTCAAACAGCCTGTAGCCACCCATTGTGATCTTTCAGTCATGTGTCTCACCATGTTTCAGTTATTCCTACGATACTGTAACTTTCTGACTGTTCACAGAGCTCCAGTTCCTCATGGTTGTCCCCAGGCTGTGTGCATCGGTAAGCATACGCTGGAGGTGGTTGGTCTTCTGGTTCCTGCCTTGGGAGGCAGCTAAGGAACATTCGTTGGTGCTCTGGTTGGCCCGGCTTATTCCCCAACTGATTGCAATGGTGTGTTTGTAGCATTGCAACTTTGGACCCCCTAAATCCCCCAAGTCCTTCAGTTTTAAGCGCAGCTCACCAAGTTGGCCAGTTTGCTGCCACAGATTCTTTTGCCTCTTCTAGGAAATCAAGAAGAGTTCATAATATAGAAGGGAGCATGTGTACACCCAGCTTCACAACACTGTGTTGTCTAAAGTCGTTTCTGGATCTAACTGTAATTCCCTGGTAATTTACAACAGAATCTCATGTATATATAAATACACTATATAAATTAGACAAACATTTTTATTTTATTATTAAATTGATGCTTTTTAAAATGTCATTTAATTTTCCTGTATGTTGACTCTTTATATATATATTGACCAAGCTATTTAATACACTAATATGGCAACATTTTAAATTGAATTACTTTTTCAGATTTTAAAATAATACATAATTTAAGGCTGATATTTATTAATGTAAAGATGGAAAACATAGGTTATCATCTAATCTGTCAAAAGCTAACAAACTCTCTTATCCACTAGGTGTTAAGGGTGTACAAAGCTGCAGTACAACAGACTTTGGATATACTCTTTCTTCCTGAAGGAAGAGAATTTCTTACAAGCACAGATGCAGTAAGCCGGGACTCAGCTGATCGTACCATCATTGCATGGGACTTCCAAAGTGCTGCAAAAATCTCCAACCAGATTTTTCATGTAAGATTAACAGCTAGTATTGCTTGGGTCATGATTTAGTATTTCATGCTTTCCAGTGTAGTAATAAAAAGCTGTTAATTTTTAGTAAGATCGTTGTATGATGTAGAAGGTGCTCTTTTTGTAGGTTGATTTTCACACACAACACTTAATTGTTCTTAAAAAATGACCTTGAAGACTGAGAGGTCTCCTTGTGTTTAAAATACTTACATTTCAGTGTTAATTGACTGACATCTAAACTGTATTTAGGCAAGGACTCTGCAGTGTCATTCTAATTTGCCAGTGGTGCATGGCAGTAGTTGCTATAGTGCCACATTTCTTTTCCCACATTTTTCATACATTTTTCATCAGCTGCACTGAGGGCTATTGAGAAATTGAGTTTAATATTCGCATAGTAATAGCAGCCTGATACATGCATACAGATACCTAGTGTGGCATAATCACAGAGGCAAAATTTGTGTTTATCAGTTCAGGTGCAGTGTTTCTCTCAGTCATCTATCCAAGCAAGACATTTAAAGGACTAAATTGTCTAGAAAGGCTGACAGCTTCAAAGGAGATTACCAAGGAAGTAATAGATAATTTCAGCTCCCTGGGTCTTTTTTGAAAACCCGAGTCTAATATCCTAGGTAATATAATATGATTGGATTGTATATAGATGCCTTTTGGCTGAAATGAACAGTTCTCTGCTGACAAGAACATGCAGTTGATGGCTTAATGGGATTGTTTCATGGTTAATTTCCATAGGTATGTCTTTGTCTTTGGACCTATCAACATCTTCAATAGACAATAGGAAGAAAAAAACAACTGTGAATATATAAATTACAGACAAGACAGGTTCAGTATCAAGGAGCAACAAATAAACAATCCCAATCCCCGCCCACCCCATTCTCATGACTACAGCATCTCAGAAATGGACTTCTCGGCCACCCCGCACCCCCATGTTCTGCACTGTGAATAAACAAAACCTGATGATGATTTTGCACACTCCGCTTCACTTTTCTGAATTTCACCTTTGAAACTTTTTAGGTGGGAGAGAACCCCTCATCTCTCCAAACAGATTAGATACCAACAGGACTTGATCTATTGCTTGTGTTCATTAACAAATGAATACTTAAGAGCTCTAAAAAAGCCCATCACTACAGCATACCCAGCATAACAGCTCAGTGCTGCTGCAGACTGTATTGTGCTTTCTGATCCCATACTGTTAGATCCAGTTTCTCCCCAGAAACACACAGTGCATTTTGCCTGATACCTATAGTACCCAGAACTTCCTTCCCAGTCCTTCACTTCCAAATCACACAACAAAACCAATCCAACGTTCTTCCTGCTCTACCATATGGCCTGTGGTGTTCTTCACATGCAGATGCATCCCACAGCCAAAGCTCTCTTAATTTGTATTCCTGGCATCAAAACTCAACACTGTGTCTTTAAGTTAGGCTGAAATTGGAAGAGGATTCACTTTCACATCCAAACTTTGGTTTTCCTTGGCAGGAAGAGGTTGATTGAGAACCATCTGGTTGGAGTTACCTTTCTTCAGCTGTTCTGCAGTATAATTATGGTTTAGAGAAATATGGGATTTTGGTCAATATTTAGGAAATCAGGGTAGAGATTTGATTTAGCATTTGTCTTGATGTAAGACTTTTAAGTGATTTGTAATGAGTTAATTAACTATAACTTTGCTGTGGAGATTGCTTATGTATACTTTGCCTTTTTTGGTCTCTCAAATATGTCAAAAGATAACTTGAATCATTTGAACAAATCTTTTGTTTCATACAACAATACTTTATTTAAAATTATTTTCAGGAGCGTTACACTTGCCCAAGTCTGGCGCTGCACCCAAAAGAGTCTATGTTTGTTGCTCAGACAAATGGGAACTACATGGCTTTGTTTTCTACCCAGCGACCCTACCGGATCAACAAGAGAAAAAGATATGAAGGACATAAGGTATCCCTCTTCACCAGGGACTCAGTATCCAAGGTTAAAAGGAAGATAGACAGCAAAGTACATTTGCTTCTTAATATTTCTGCTAATAGTGTTTTATTATAAATCAGTGACAGATATTAATTGGCTTAATTTGCTTTCCCATGTGCCAGTCTATTTTGAATCATATGCACTCTGAAGTAAATAGTTATTGGAAGACTTTATGAATGTTTAGTAGCTTGATTAAATAAGTTTGTGATATAGCTGTGTATTAATAAACACCTGGAGAAGTCTTTAGTGTATATTTATTTAAAGATGCATTTTTGGTACTGTATTAATTTTCAGTATACCACAATGAACTTTTCTAATCAACATCAAGAGTTACACTGTTATTGATTTTCACAGGTGGAAGGATTTGCTGTGGGCTGTGAATTTTCTCCAGATGGAACACTTTTGGTGACAGGAAGTTCAGATGGCAAAGTGTTTTTCTACAACTATCATACTTCTAGGATTATTCGCACTTTGTCTGCACATAAAGAAGCTTGTGTGAGTGCAATATTTCATCCTGTCTTGCCATCACTCCTTGCAACTTGTGATTGGGGTGGAGAAATCCAGATCTGGCAATAACAGGCAGGGTTAATTTTCAGGATGTCTCATGTTAGTCTGTCAAAGGCTTAGGAAATAAACTGGAGTACGCAACGTGAAATTTTGTTGTGATGTGTCGTAAGCAGGAGAGAGACTGTTGTCTTTTCTTCTATGACCTCTTAAGTGTATGCTTTCATAACGCAGTGAAGATGGTCTTGTGGTTAGCTGCTGAGCAAAGAAGTGGTCCTACTCTCTCCCTGTGCCCTGGTGACAACTTTCTGACCCTTTTGTGTCAATTTTCTGGTGCTAATCTGATCCCACCCTGGTTTGAGTACCTAAACTTAAGAAAATTATTGGTTTTATTCTGTATCTTTTCAATGAAACTTTCATAAATCAGGTTTTATCATAGACTCAAGGATTCATTTAGGTTGGAAAAGACCTTTAAGATCATCAAGTCCAAACCTTAACCCAGCTCTGCCAAATCCACCGCTAAACATGTTTCAAAGTGCCACATCTACAAGACTTTTAAAATACCTCCAGAGATGGTGACTCAGCCACTTCCCTGCGCAGCCTGTTCAACCTAACAACTCTTTTGCTGAAAAAAGTTTCTCTATCACTGTGTGCTCTCTACTATCTACTATCCAGTCTAGTCACAATTTGAAGCTGTTTCCTCTTGCTCTCACCAAAAGCTGAAGAGATACTATTTAACAGCGGGTGATGTTCAGATAAATTAATACCTATTTCATCTTCCTGGGATTTTTTTCCTACTAGTTTAAACTAGTTTAGCTCCCTGGCATGATCACTGAAGGGTGAGAGTAGCTGTAGTTCGAGGCAAAACAGCCTCTATGCAAAAGATCACAGGGCAGGTGGGACTGCTTCTTCTGGATGTGGGTAGTCTCTTATCAGCTAAACTGACTGTAAAATGCCTTCTGAGAGTTCCAGAAAAAGGTGTGACAAATGACTTGAACCAAATATTGAAGTCAATACATTTGTGTTTTTGAAATCCTGTTGTTTAAACTTGAATTTATGACTGTGTATAAACAAAATGAACTTACGTATAAATATTTTAAGGAACAATAAACTTTTTTCTTTTTTTATACGTTATGTCTCTATTCACTAGTTAACTTCTATTATTTTTGACAGGTTAGTACACAAAAATATAGTGGAATTGATGCTTAGGGGGAAAACCAATTAACACTACACTAAGTCATTGCAAACACATATCCATTTCTCCATACTTTTTGATGTCACTTAAACACAGCAAACTCATCATGCTATTCAGTGCAGGGAATGTTTTTTTGACATTCATACAGGAGCTGCGCTATTCTGCAGGAATTAGAAAGTTCATTAGGTCATCATTGTGTATTTACGTATATATATATAGATTGTTTGTGAGTGTAAATTTGCATTCCCTGCAATTGTATTGCTTGGTTCTAGAAAATATTTTATATGCATCCGTGTGTGTATATGAAAAAAAAAAAAGTCTGTGCATCGCATAAACCATACATTTCCCTAACTTTGACTCCCTGTAAACATGTGCTACCCTGTAGTTAGTGCTGTAAGTGTGGCTTGTGTTTGGACTAATTAATCTATAAAGGTATTTTAACATAGAAAGGATAATTATGTTTACTAAATTGTCTCTGTCATGGAACCCAGAAGCTACATATAGTAGCAACTTTTCCATCCTGTAATTCTGAGTTTTTCTTTTTGCCACAAATTCAAGGGATTTCTCTCTGTTTTTCACATGCTCAGTTAAAAAAGCTTTTTCAGAGAAAAATTTTCAGAACACTTGTAAATGGCAGATTTTAATTAATTAATGAGCAAAATGTGATCCACTGGTTTGTAGTTTATGTTTCTTATTGCTTGTAGTAAGAAATAAGCTTATACCAGTACTGTGAATCCAGCTACATTGTTTGAAGTCTGGACCAAGACATTATGGCTGCATGTTATCATCAACAGTTGTGACACGTCTTAACACAGGGCATTACATTTAAGTGTACCATGCAGCCTAGCAAAACCAACTTTTTTTTTTTTTTTTCCCCCCAAACTGTCCTTAATTTCTTGCTTCTTTGTTCAGCAAGTAGGTGTTTGACAGGAGCCTGAATTTTGCACCTCTCTTGACTGTATACAAGCCAGCTGTACCTTTAAATGAAAACTGGTTCAGTGATTTTGAGTTACTCCTAGTGCAAGTTATGGGATCTTCCTAAGTGTCAGAAAGAGATCAGCTGGAAGTGAAGTAGTCCTTGGCTATCCCTGGGCAGGCTGAATCCCAATCACATGGCGTTTTCTAAGGGAGTGGCTCTGTGTTCTTCCCTTCACGTGTTTTAGTTCAAAATGTGCTATTGCCACTTTAAAACTTATGGCAGCTGTGTCTGTCTGTTTGAAGGATGGGCTGGCACTGTAATTGTTTCTGTAATGGTGTCTCCATAGGAGATTATCTGTCTGTTGTTTTATTAAATACAGTGTTGAGAAAGGCCTCTGAAATAAATGTGAACTCATGGTGGAAACGCATTATTGGATGAGGCCCAAGCTGATGTGAACTCTGCTCTATATCTGAATGAGCTCTCAGCACATTTAGCCTCAGCTGAGAGCACATCTGGATAGAGGGAAAGTCCCGAAAGAGCAGTCCTTGGGAATCACTACACATACTGCATAGAAAAGTAACTGCATTTTGTAAGATTACCCTTGTTGTTGCTTACATTCAGCTTGTGTAGTGAGGTGTGATTCTGGTGTCTAGCATTTATCCCTCCTGGAATTTTCTTTCAAGTATAAATTTTAGACTGTTCGGGGGATGGAGAGGGATGGAAAAGCTTAAATTTGATAAAAGACAGTGGAGAAAAATAAAAGAAACTTAAAACTCTATAATCTTAAAGAATATTAAAATTAGAATTGCATTTGTGTCAGATTTCCAAGATGGCTGGAGTTTAATTACTTATAAGATCCAGCCAAAGGTTTTATAATGCAATTAAATTATTTTCACAGCACTATCTTGTTAAAATCTCTTTCTAATATAAAACTGATTAAGACACAGACTGAAATTTAGTAATTGGAAATATTTTAGAATAGCGGTGTCAATTGAGTTTTCATTATGATTCAAAGACAAATTCTTCCTTGTTATCTTATGTAATGAACTGTAATCAAAAAATATCCACATTACTCCATCATTCTGCAATTACCAAATACTGTTTGGGCTGCAAACAAGGATTATTATGGTCAGATGAAGCTTTTAGAATGTAATGAATTGTTGGTCAATTAATTTTATTCATAAAATTGTAATCTAGAAATTTTTGAATCTTGCTTTAAGAGCAGTTCTTTGAGCTTTATTTAGAGATCTCTAGGGCATCATGTGTTAGAGCCAAGGCAGAGATCTCCAGCATTTTGAAATAGTCTAGACTGTGTAGATAAACCAGCCAGATTAATTTTAATCTATTTTGTACTGTACCAAAAAGTAATAATGCCAATCTCTACCACTTTATTATTTGCTACTGGAGTGTTATTAATTTGGGATGTCAGAGGATGCAAGCTATTCAACTGTCTTTATCTCTAAAACCTGCTAATTAGGAGACAGCTATTAGAATTATTGTGTTCACCCAGCTGAAATACTGTTGGGTGAATCACTCTATATTTCAGCTATAGGCCTCATCATGAAAATAAGGTATGGCATTACAATGGGATTAATCTTTCCATAGAGGACAGGCAAATGTAAATCTGCAAGGCTGTGGCAGAACAGAACAAAACAGAAAGATAAAAAATTTAGGGTTCTCAAATTTCCCATTATCCTTATATATTGGCTTGGACTGCATTCAACTGAAAGCATTTGCTCTCTTTTTTTTTACTTTCTTCAGCTAACCTTGATCTAGTTCTCTTAATCCCAGATCCTCATAGCCACTGCTCGCATCCTCACCATTTAATTTTCAGTCTTTCTATCCTTGTTCAGTGCTTTGTCTTCTGCATTTAAAGGTATAGTAGTCTATATATAGTCTATAGGTTTACACTAGATTTATCTTCTCCCTTTTTTCTTTTTCAACTGTGCTTTCAGGCTTTCATTCCAGCTGTCATTAGAAAGGTAGACAGAAGTCCCAGAGCACTATGAATGCCATTCTTGCTTGTTTTCCAGTTTTAATGAGGCTTACTAGTTTTGGAGATTCTCCCCTTTTTCTTAGCTTTTCTTCTGTCTCCTTCTCTTTCTACCTTCGATTGATGCTTCACTGTCTTGCAGATCCTTTCTATTAAATCAGCTTCTACAAGGTGTACCTTGTCAGGAGTGCACTTTGGAAAAAAAAGAATCAAACCAGAAAACCCAGCCAACAACCCTTAGAGTTATTGCCACTTACAGTGCTTTGGTTCACGGAATGTGCAAACTGCATTTCCCTCAAATGAGGAGATGTGCTCCAAGACCGTATTTAACATGTCCCAGCTGATGGGACTCGACTGGGGATAGTTCAGAGTATCCCCTACTCCCCTAAATGCATGTAGTTGAGATGCTGCGATTTCAAAAGTGAGACCAACTCTACAAATTTACTTTTGTTGGGCCTTGTAGCTCAGGAGTTCCAGTGAGCCTTTGGCACTTTCCCCTTTCTTTGACAGGTCTCTCACCATTTGCTTTGTGACTCACCAATCTAGGCAGATGGGTCATAGTCTGATGTTTTTACAATTCAAAGAGTAGAAATGTGGGAAATTAATTTGTGAGGGGAAAATAAAGCAATTTTAGAGGCACTAGATCTCCAGTGGCAGTAAGACAAGCTGACCCCTGCCCAGACCATAATGAATTCTGCCGTGTGTTCCAGTTGGGACAGAGCAGCCTAGTCTGTAATGGGAATAATGGGTCTCTTGATGGAAGTAGGGCTCCCTTTCCTGGCTTTAGGTGGAGGTTTGATGGAGCTAAGCTTATTCACCTCCCTTTCCCAGTCCTTGGGTATCCTACACATATCCTACACAAGCTTATTTAGAAGCCTACCAGAAAGTACCCAGGTAGTGCACAGAAATTATAAAGCTTCATCCAAATGTAATTCTCACTACGTTTTCATGATTTTGCATAAGTGCCTCTTAAAATCAATCTAAAAACTTTTGCAGGAACACTTTGGAGAAGGTGTCTGCTGAGGTTGGAAGTGCCTGAAGTTATGGTCCAGACAGCTTCAGCTAGATCCATTTGTCTCCAGTTTCCATCAGCAGGATGTTGTGAGGGAGATTTATGCTGAGATTTATACTGAGTAATTGTTTGAAGTGTGTCTTCAGAAGAGCAACTTATGTAACAGTTTGTGCTCAAGTGTACCTTCTCCGGTACAAACACGGTTACATTGAAAAATCAATTTCCTTATGTTCAGATTATTACCACTTATAACCAAGTGACAAAGAATTGCCTCAGAATATCGCTTAGATATTTCTTCACCATGAACTATGTTATTTTTCAACTTTTACTGCATAACTACCTCCTTTGTTCCTTTACCACTAAGTGATATAAGTAAATTTCTGAGCTCTTCCCCCTCACAGTGCATAGGAAATTATTTAAGTTGAATACTAGGTAAAGAATGGCATAACATATATATATATTATAACTTTTATATACATATATTATAAAGCAAATTAGTTATTTTGACTCATTCTCTTTCCTTGTTTTGTTTGTCCTTGATAAGGCAAGTTCTTGTTTTCAAAGAGAATTTCCTATAAGTCAAGATGAAAGATCCAATAGCCCCAGCCAATCTAGATGCAAACTGAATGTGCCCCTTTGGTATTTGGTTTAATACATGCAATTATGTGAAATGCAGAAACCATTTCAAATCATGTACTTCTTTCAGTGCAAAAAAGAAAATCCTTACTATGCCATTCATATGAAACATGCAAGCTGTGAATTGTAGACATGTCAGGTGAAAAATGGTAGAAGAGAAGATAAGCAAGGAAAGGCGAGATGAGAGCAGAGAGGGATGGATGCGGCTAATCACAAGACATGAGAAGGAAATGTGGAGAGTTCAGCACTACTCACAGAGGTGCCCACAGCACGGCTGTGTCGGAGAAAGGAATGGACCTGGCCCTAAAAGTGAAGGCAAACATGAGACATGAATAAAAGGAATGGTAAGGCCTTTGGATTTTGTGACCAGTGTCTGCTGGTGAAGGATCTGTGGTGCCCTTGGCCAGGAGGGTGGCTATTCGGGAAGCTCAGACAGGCTGGGGCAGTGCAAGCTGAAGTTGGTGAAGCTGGGAAAGGACCTGCCAGTCGATGACTCCTCTTGGCAGCCCTGGCTGGGCTGTGGGGTGACCTGATGTGGTGGGTTCACCTTGGCTGAATGCCAGGTGCCCACCCAGCCGCTCTATCACTCCCCTTCCCAGATGGACAGGGGAGAGAGTAAGGGTAGAAACAAAAACCCAGCGCAAATCGTGGGTTGCGATAAGGCAGTTTATATTTATACAAAAAGCAAAAGCAAAAGCGGGGTGTGTGTGCACAAAGCAGAAGCAGCAACTAATCTTGACTTCCCATGAGCAGCGATGGTCGGCCACGTCTCTGGGAAGCAGGGCCCCTACGCATATGTTGGAAGTTAACAGGCAGCCATCGGAGACAATAAGTGCCTGCCCTTCCTGCTTCTTTCCCCCAGCTTTTATATCTGTGTTGACATCATACGGTATGGAATATCCCTTTGGTCAGTGCAGGTCAGCTGGCCTATTTGTGTCCCCTCCCAGGATCTTGCCCTTGACTGAACAGTGAGTGCTGCGTTCAGTGGTAGCCAAAATATGGGTGTGTTATTGACACCAAGGCAGAGCACAGTGAGGGCTCCTACGGGGAAACAAATTCTGGCTCAGCCAGACCCACCACACCTGACCAGAGCCTCCACTTAAAGTCTCCGCTAGGAGTAACTTCATGGTCCTTTTCAGATGGACAAACCTTGCTGTGCTCATCCTGTGACCTGGCTAGAGCTGTGAACCTTCAGGGTGAGACTAGTGACAGCCCCAAGCAAGAACCCCTGCCTTTCAGCTGTATTACTTGCTCAAGCTGCATTGCTGTGCTAGCCAGAGCCAAGAGCTTTTATTTGGCACCTATCTGTAAAAACCAATAAAAATTTGCTGCAATTTGAGGCTGTGCATGCAGGACAGCCTTGCAACACTTCAGTTTTCAGTCAGTAACTCTGGCACTGCTATAGCAGTCTGGTCACGGCTCCTTCAGTGACAGGTGAATTGCAAAATTCACCTGAGAACCTGTACTTCCTTGGATAATTGGCATTTTGAGAGCTTTACAGAGAAGGCAGTGGAGACAACGTGTCATTATTAAAATAAGGACAATGCTTTGGGGATTCTAGCATCTGATATAATTTACATTTGGACCTCAGGTCTCTACCAGAAGCGCAATTTTAAATAATCTTTTTATTAGTGATGTATACAATGTTTTCCTTGTTTTTCAACATACTAGTTGAACTGCCACATTAATTATGCACCTTTGGAGATTTTTGCTGTTTGGTGTATTCTGAATGCCCTTTAGAGAGTGGGAGGTTTGCAAATGTGAAGTCTGACAAGGTTTCTCTGAAGGAATAAGAAATTCCGCTTCTTACTTTTACAATTGCTTATAATAAGTCTCTTTGGTGTAACTAAATCCACTGGAATAACAGAAAATGTGTCCTTTTTTACAAAACAAAAGTGTTACCAGGACCTGGGCAAAACACAGTCCTTGGCTTAAATGCATGCATTTTGGCCAGTACTTATGGAGCTTTCATATAAAAATCCTGTGTTCAAATCTGGATGTGCTCATACAAATGAGTCAGGAGAGGTTTAGTTTAGGTATCAGGAAAGGTCTTTCACCCAAAGGTTGGTAGGGCACTGGAATAGACTCCCCAGGGAAGTGTTCACTGCACCAAGCCTGACAGAGTCCAAGGAGTGTTTGAACAACACTCTTGGGCATATGGTGTGACTCCTGGGGTTGTCCTGTGCAGGGCCAAGAGTTGGACTTGATGATCCTTGTCGGTCCCTTCCAGCTCAGCATATTCTGTGATTCTCTGAAATATTTGGTGTGTGAAGTTGCCCTTGGACTTGACGTTTCACCAAATGAAAACTGCTTTCCAATGTCTGTTTGGTGGGTCTGGGCCTTGGCACTAGGGAGATTTCTTTGCTGTTCACACTCTCTTGCTGCAGAACACCTAACAGAGAGCCCTGAGTCTCCTTTCCTCTCCCTTTTCTCTACCCTCCCATTTTCCATATGTTTTAAAGCATTCTCTTGGGAATGGCAGTTCTAAAAGAAATTAGGATAATGACCTTTTCAGTGTGTTTTAAACTTCCATTTACTTAGGTGTCTGTCAAGGGAGCAGTTTGAGAGAAATCATATTCTTCATAATCTGCACTGAGATCTTATGGTACCATTTTTATTTGAGTTAGAAAGCCTAGCTCTACTTAACTTTCCACCAACCTCTTCTAGTTTAATAAATTCCCCTTAGTTTTGCATTAATTATTCCTGAACCTGAGATCTACTTGGAAGTTGGCAACTGTATGAGTGAATACAAAATAGTTTCATAAGAGAACTTGTCAGAGGAAAATTTTGGCACTAATTTGAGTAAATTATGGAAAAAATATCAATGGACTCTTCAGATATTTTCTCGAGGGATGTTATTTTTCTTCATAACATAAGGGCTCATCATTTGCTCCTGAAATTAATAGCTCTGTTTTTATTTTTAGCATTCGTAATTAGACATTAATTTGCTCTCTGAATGCTTACATTTCAAATTCTACAGTCATTCCCTTTTGAGTAAGTACTGCTCTAAATCTCTGTGAGAAAAATTCATGACTATTAAGTATATTTGAAGTGTTACAACATTATCTGGGTGATTTATTTTTATGTTCACATGGGACACAGTCCCACCCATGAAGTCACTGCCAGACTGCAGGAATTCCAGTAAAGGCTTCTACAGAACATCACTGTGCAGGTCTAACGCTCACTTAACACTGATATTTTCCTTCTAGTTTTAAATATAACTTTTGCAACCCATCTCAGTAATTGTTATAAATTGCTTCATGTTTCCTTGTTGTTTTTTTTCTGTCTGTTTCTATTTTCTCTGTTTGTCATTCCCTAATGGCTCCTCAGGACAAAGACTGCTGCATTGTTGAATGCTGTGATGCACTCTTTCCTTCATGTGCACAGCCACAAGGAAACCTGATATTAGGAGACTTTCAGTCATCGGTTTTATCCAGCCTGTAGAGAACATACTGAAGTGTGGTGGCAGTAGCTGTGGCTGGAAAGTTATTAAGTGTGTATCCACACAACAGCCACATCACCGATACCTCTGTTTGAAATGCCATCTTCCATCCAACAAATAATATAATGAATTGTGAAAAAGGCATACATGAAACAGATTTTTTTATGTTCATGTAGGTGTGGTGCCTAGTTTTTCAGAAACTAGTCTTCAGATCAGCCTGTCATCCAGTCAGCTTTTTAGGAACATTTTCTAGTGTTATGGCATGTGCAACCAAGGAGATGATAAAGCTTAGTTTCTCTTTAATACCTGTATTACCTATTGGTGCATCTAGGACATAGATGGTAGGCTTGAACTTCTTCTGAATTCTCCCTGTAACACTCTGTAAAGGTAAAAAACATACGTTCTTTTTTATTGGATTGATTATAGAGCAGGAGGAGCTGAAGTCTTGCTCTCAGAACACTGCTTCACAGGAGAAGGCATCAGGGTGAGAAAAACACAGTGCTCTTGCCACTTGTCTCTGTAACTTCCCAGATGTGGAATTTCATTTCAGGTTCCACGTGCTGTAAGCCTGTGTGCCAGAGTGGTGTAATCTCAACAGCAGAGCCCCAGCTCTGTCTGAGAAGTGTCTTGTGTCTGGAACAAACAGCTCTTGCAAGGCTCCTCACTATTGTGCAGGAGGAAAGGAAAGGCAGAGGAGGCTGGAAGGTGCAGGTTTGAGTGCTTGGCACTCCCCTCCATGCTGAGGCAGCTGAAATACCCTTGTGATGGCTACAGAGGAGACAGCCTCTACTGGGCTGGCCACAGGTGTTTAGAATTGAAAGTCTATGCTGCATTTGCATGGGTTTTCTCAAACTTTCTTTGGAAATTGTTCTTACAACATTTTGGAGAATCATAGAAAGGCTTAGGTTGGAAAGGACTTTAAAGATCATCTAGTTCCAACCCTACTGCCATGAATAGGGACACCTTCCACTAGATCAGGTTGCTCAGGGCTCCATCCAGCCTGGCCTTGGACACTTCCAGGGCCGTGGCATCCACAACTTCTCTGAGCAGACTGTTCTAGTGTCTCACAACCAACATGGTAAAGAATTTCTTCCTAACATCTAGTGCAAATCTCTCCTCTTTAAAACCCTTGTTCCCTCTTGCCCTATCACTGTCTGTCCATGTAAAAAGTTGATCTCCCTCTTTTTTATGAGACCCCTTTAAGTACTGGAAGGCCACTGAGGTGTCCCTGGAGCCTTCTCTTCTCCAGGCTGAACAACCCCCACTCTCTCAGTCCTTCCTCATAGGAAAGGTGCTCCAGTCCTTGGATAATCTTCATGGCCATCCTCTGGATCCACTTTAGCACTCTGAAGTGTCTTTCCTGTGCTGAGGGCTCCAGACTGGGATGTAATCATCACTAGTCATTCAGCCTACAGGTTCCCAAAGCATAGGCATGCAGTGAGGTGTTTAATTACACCTTTAACCAAGATGCATTTTTGGCCTATCTAAGCCTATGACAAAACTGTCCCTTTGGAGAAATGCTGGGAAGCAGAAGAAAGCTAGCACTGGGAGAAGGAGAGCAAACTGATATACACTTTTGTCCTGCAGTACTGTTTTCAGCAAGTGTTTTGAACACTTTAGTGCCGTAAATAAAATAACTAGAGTTAATAGGTTTCCTTGCACCGTTTTTATGAAGAGAGGAGTAATAAGCAGGTCTCATACTCCAGAAGGCCAAACACACCAGATGTCAGCCTGACGTAATGACACTTCTGCTGTGGGCTGCACAAGAACCACTCTGTAACTGGCCACCGTCTGAGGCAGGAGAGCAGGCTGCAAGGAGGGCAACTTACCAGGGGAGCGAGTTCCTCATCTTTCAAGGAGTTACACTGCTTAATGGACACGTGTTCCCCACTGTAATGGCACTGTGCAGTTTTCTGAACTGATTATTTTCTGTCTTTAAATTAGGCTTCTATTTTTGTGTTAGCGCCCTGCATTTAATGTCTCTCTTCTGTGGTTGGGGTAAGAAGTGTACCCCTTGCTTTTGAAATGCAGCCAACTTGCTGCTTAGGTTTCAGAACAAATATTCTTACTATGGGGCTGAAACTCATTTAAATTATTAATAAAATGTTTTTAATGGAAAGTAAATTGTTATAATATAATATAAGTATTGGGAATAATGCATGCACATTTGCAAGCTTTATGGTAAAAAATATCTTCCTGCTATTAAGGATGTGGGCACACATACAAAGATAAATGACTGGCTCAGCAAAAACCTCTGCTATTTTTCTAGGCAAACAATCCAACACAGCAGTCCAATGGAAAATCATTTGTTAAATAGAATTCAGAGCAGGTCGCTGTAGCTGCTGGAAGGGTTATGCTGCCAAGGATCAAGATCAGTAGTTTATCTGCAGTTTGTATTCTAATTTGTCTAAATTCCTGAATAATTTTAATGTGATTCAGATGAGTAAGGCAATTCAATGTGATGTTCCACAGCCAGAGAGCACAGTCTATCTTCAGTAGGCTTAAAATGAGCCCTAAAGCCTTTGTAAAGCTTGGTATGTGGGAAGTCTCTAGAATGGCTAGAGGCATGAATTGAATGTACTGTAAATAAACTATGGCACGAAAACTTTCACTAGTGCCCAGGGAGGAGAGAAAATGCTGATGAATGTTGAAACAATAACATTTGAATGCAGTGGGTAGCTCCTGCCTGACACACATAGGGCTGGAGCAGAGAAAAATTGATTAATTCAGCCAGCACAGTGAGGGAGAAGGCTGACTCTGACACCACAATTAATTAGGAAAAATTTTGACAGGCAAGTCAAGTTATGCTATATGGGTTTTTTCCATCATTGTTCTACATTTCCGAGTTGACGCTGGCCTGGTGCCTGCTCTGCAGAGGTGGGACTGCAACATTAGGGGACACAATGGTTTTCTCAGGTCTGCCTGGTGAGCCTGCAGGAAAACAAAACCAATCCTCTCCTGATTTCCAGTCTCTATTGCTTGGACAACAGGCAGCAGGCTCAGCAAAAATAAGGGAAAAACTAACCATAGCCTGGACCCTGAGGGTCTGGGAGGTCCCCAGTTTTGGTTACTGTTTTCTCCTTTGTTCTCTGATGTGTCTCTCTTAATTCTGTTTTCTGTTGTTTGTCTCTGTACAGTCCTAGGTTAGGATTGTGTACCCCAAGACATGAAATGGAAACACCCCTCTTTCTCTCTAGTGCTCTTGCCTTATTTTTCACCTCCCCAGCTATTCACAGTTGTCCAGTCCCTTGCGCTGTGCATGCCACAAATGTCAGAACCTGCCCGGACAGCCCATGGAATCTCCATCGCTGGTGTAATGAGGAAATGTTGCTGTGTGGAACACAACTCTTACTACAGCATGTGTATAGCAACAGGAGAGCCTTAAAGCCATCATCTGAGATTTGTGCTGGTGTAAATGTGATGAAAATCTGACAGTCACCAGCCTCTGAAAGAGCTGCTGAAAAAGAGACTTTGCTAGTTGCCATCTGTCAGCAATATTAGAGTCATGAGGCCTCTCCAGTTATCCACCTGCTGCAGAGAGCGAGTGTGCGCTACGGTGATGTGGGTGCTCTGGAAAGCCTTTCTCAGATGGGGGGGTACTTCCTTGTCACCTCCTTAACAGCTGTACCAGTCCAGTTCGATGGGGTCTCTGAGCAGCCCTGACTCTTTGAAGCCTTTCCTGTTTTGGTTTGGTGTTTTTTTTGGGGTTTTTTTTTTGGTTTTTTGTTTTTTAGGGGTTTTGTTTGTTTGTTTTCTTTTTCCAGGAAGAGCTATTTCTTTCAACAGTTGTGTGAAATTGTATTCACTCGGCAGGAGAATGCAAAAATATCCAAATAATTCCTAAGTATGAATGTCTAGCTAGCATGGATGGCACTAGTGGAAGAAGGCGCAGATGTGCCAAGGTAGTTTGTGGTCAGGGTGGTGCCTTTTTTTAATAGATCTTTTTGTGTGGATTGATCAATAGCTTTGGCTTGCAAGCAAGTATAAATATAATCTGCAGAGTGTTAAGAAATATGATACATGCAGTGTTGGTGCCTGTGGAAAAATGAGGTGGAGCTCAGCTGTTCTGTAGTAATTTCTGAATGCTGTATGCTGAGACTTCTGCTGTTTCAGTTTAAGAAGCTGTGTAAGGAGAAAGGCCTAGCAAGGGAAAGGGAGAGCCCAAAGTAATGGACTTCTTACAAATACTGGTAGTTCAAATAGTCCCCTTCATTTCTCTTTATCCACCTAGTGAGGAATGCATAGGTGTGTGGTGAGATATTGTAGCCCAGGGACTGACCTGTGACTGGAAAATGTTGGATTTCACATCCAAAGGGGAAAAAAAGGCTAAGGATTAGAAAACATGATATTTGGTAAAGGTAGGCAGGCAATGCAATATGCATGGCCTATGCAATTACAATCAAGAGACTGTTACGTCAAGTACTGTATAATCAAGTAATGAGACAATCCATCCTTCATAAGCTTAAAGGATAAAAAGAAGCAGTATCCTAACTTTTTATAAGAATAAAATGCAAGTGGACAAATAACCTGTTTAGAAGGGCTTGTGAATTGCATGTCTATTTTCATGAGCTGAAAGTTAGGTTGTTTGAGTGGGAGCTACACTTTCTAAGCAAAGCAGAAATGTAAAGCTCAAAACAAAATAGTCTTAGAAGTCAGAGACAAGTGGAGTTAAGAAGAACTCAAGAAAGAACTCAAGTTTAATTGGTGTCGTCTGGAGTGTCAAAAAGTGCATTTCATCTTCATCATCAATAGAAAATGAAAGAAAAGTAAACAGCAGCTCAAACCTATTTTGAATAAAATACTTGTTTAGGGTCTTTGCAAAGTGTGACTTCACTGCATTTGTTGTGTTCCCACACCTTGGCTTTCTGGGCTCTAAAATCTCATTAATGAGCTGTTTACGGACATTCTTTTCAATTAGACCTTGAGTAGCAAATGTTCTTCTGTTAAACTGATTTAGTTTCAGGATTGTTTTTCCCTACTGACACAAGACAGGTCATTGTAGGCAGGACTGACAGCTCTAGCAAAAAAGTCCATATCACTGCAGGTTGCAAAAAATGAATTTTTTTCTTCTTTAAAATAGATGGGAAAAAAAGCCAAAATAAGAACGAAATAAAATAGTCTATGTTGCTAGAAGCCTGGGACTTTTTCATAATGTTCCCTAAAGATCAGGGGAACACAGCAAATGTTGTGACTGGAATATTTTGCTGCATTTTGTGCTTACAGAGCCATCATACTTGCTTTGCCTCCATTCCCTTATCTATCCTGCAGCTTGCAGGAAATCCAAGCTGGTTCAAAACAGCATGATGCAAGTTCTCAACTCTGTTACTTATTTTCCCTGGGCAGCTCCACTGTGTGTATTTTCTGGGCAAAATATGGAAAAAACCCAGTTTTATTGTACATGAGCAGTACTGTCTTAGAAGTGATTTGGCATTTTAATAGCTTGGATATCCAGATTAATTTTTGAATTTTCTTTCTTCCAGTGTCAGGTCTTGTCTTCCTCACCTTCAGGCTATTGTGGCCTTTGAAAGCCCGGGTAAGTGGGAAGGAATCAGAAAACGATGATTCAGTTCCTGTGCTAAGACTGAGCTTGAGAACTTGAGCTTTCATTCTTTATCTATTTCTCAAGTTATAACATAAGCTCAAGGCCAAGAGCCTTAAAATCTGCTGAAACTAAAATAGCTAACTCGCTGCTATCTCTCTGGGATTAGGCATGTCATTTTAGTGTACCTCTCAAGGCTTTGGGGATAAGAGCATTTTCCTCATTTGTGGAGGATAAAGACTGTGAAGTGCTGAAGGTCCATTGAAATAAATTGTCAAATTATAGTCAAGTGAACCATAAGCCTGGATTTATCTCCTTGCCCAAAATAATCCTAGCAGAGCCAGCACTTGTAGTTTATCATTTACAAATGCTGTTAATGTTGTCCCCACCTCCTCAGGTCGGTGGCACAGTAACTTTCTTGAGATGAGAGGTCCCATGATGCCTGGACTTTCAGTGTAGGTCTTCCTTCTCACGTCACCCTACACAACTGGTATCCAGACTAGGAGGATTTCTACTGCAACAAAAAAAAGCTAAATGAGGGCTTGAGTGGGAGCCCACTGAAATTTTATAACCCTTATGTGCCAAGGATACCTTTTCTTCCTTGCAGTCTGTTTCACAAAGTCGCATAGGAAAACCTGGAATGGGGAAGAACACTGGCTGACATTGACATTACACATTTAATTTATCTGGGGCTTGCTGCTGTTTCTCTTTTTCTAAATCACAGAGCTGTCATTGCTCAGATAGGTGTAGTAAATACTGCTGTGGCTCTGCGGCTCATATGTGTGTCTGCTCTGACTCATAAATCACAAAGTAAAAATCTAGATGGGTGGATAAATTTAAATATTAATTCATTAGAGTTGACTTCAAAAATTAGAATTTTTCTGAATAATCAGAATTAGAGTGCTTATGTATATTTGTCAGTGATAGGTGTGTTGTTGAGAAGGTATTTAACTCCCATCAGGATATTTTCCAATGGTTGCACCTTGTGTCAGTGCCTCTTGTTTTGGCCCTTGCAGATGAGGATGTTCTCCCTACTCTAGGATGCAGTAACTGTCTGTAGGGATGTTCCTTGCCACTTCCCACAGGTGTAGGATGTGGGGCTCATGGCATCCTTGAGGAGCTCCCATCTGGCAGAAAGCAGAGCACTTCTCTGCAACATGAAGTGCTGCAGGAGCCTGGGGAAGGGAAAGTTCATGGGGCTCGGAAGCAGCTTTCCCAAACCTGCGAGGAAGACAGAGCCAGACTCCTCACAGTGGTGCCTTAGATGCCAAGCTGGTGTCTAAGAAGACCTTGTGGGGTAGAAAGCTGTCTGTAGACTGCTGAGGGATGGTCACCAGCTGAGCCTTCTGCATTTCTCTGTTGCAGATGTACATGACTGGAGCAGTCTGGGACTCTCATCTCTACAGCTAGCTGCAATTTAACTTAGACTTTCCAAGGCTTTAGGAAAAATGGACCTACTGTTTTATGGCAATAAAGAGGGTTTAGGATCCTGTTTCGTTTGTGATTCTGAAATTCTTATCTGCTCTGTACTACTGGTCAGACGTTTATGGGGATTTGGCTTTGTGAATACTTGAAGATGTTTTATAAGACAAGTTACTTTTGAAAGAAAGATGGTGTAAGTTAAAACATTAAGAAATTTCTTTGCACTTTGAAACCTACATAGAAGACCTGTTTATTAAAATTTCTTTGCTGTGGGGAAATGTAATTCTAACTTTTTTGAGAAAATTAAGAGGTTAGAGACTGTCTTGGTTTTGTCTAGGACAAAAATTAATTTTTTTCTTAGTAGTGAGTACGGTGCTGTGTTTTGGATTTGGTATGAGGATGATGCTGATAACACACTGATGTTTTGGTTGTGTCTAGGTAATGACCACTCTAAATCCAGGACTCTTCAGTTTTCCATGCCTTGTCTGTGAGGAGGTGCATGAGAAGCATGGCCAGGACAGGTGACCCGGACTGGCCAAAGGGATTTTCTATTCTGTAGAAGTTATCCTCCGTAGATAAACTGAGGAAGTTGTCTGAATGGGGATTATCACTATTGCTGGGCATTCGTCAAAAGGTTGTGAGCAACTGTATTGTGCATCACTTGTCTTTCTTGGGTCTTATTTATCTCTAGTCATTAAAATTTGTTTTTTTTTTTTTAATTATTATAATATTTTATTTTATTTCAATTATTAAACAATTCTTATCTCAATCCACAGATTTTACCTTTCCCCCTCCCCCACAGTTCTCCTTCCCATCTCACTGTGATGAGGGTGAGCAAGAAGCTGCATTGTGTTTAATTGCCTGCTCTGGTTCAACCACAACATGGGCCTTTGTAGTTAAAGCTCAACATCAGAGTAGCTTGGCATGGAAATGGTCAGTAGCTGTTCACTAGAAACAAAATACATATACACTTAAGTACTATTGTCAAGGATTGGAGTAGATTGCTCCTACTTAGGCAAATTCTCATGGCACATAGTGGATCTACTGATGATGGTACACACTCCCTAGTCCCATTCTACAGAAATTTATTCATGCAGGGCACTTAAGTACATACTCCTGAGGTCAAGTGTGTCCTCAAGCAGGTTTTAATTAATATAGAAAGCACATAGGGAGGAATCTAGATAGACCGAGAAATGATAATTATATCTTTATGGATACAGCCCTTGGATTCAAGTGTTATAAAAGATCCTGCACTGAAAGCAGACAATTGCAATTGAAGTTTTTCAAGTGAGGGGAAAAAAATAGAAAAAGATGTGTCTTTCTGGAGAATAGAAGTGTAAAAGCAGAGAGTGAAAAGCACAAGGCTGAACATCAGTGGAACTGCATTCACTGCACAAGCAGGAAAAACTGTCGTTGCATGAATATTCAAACTATTATTTTTAACTGCAGCTAAACAAAACTCTCAATTACTAAAATATCTTTGCTAATACAGTAAAAAGAAACTGGACCAGGTTGCTCAGGGTCCCATCCAGCCTGGCCATGGACATTTCCAGGGATGGGACATCCACAACATCTCTGTGCAGCATATTCAGTGCCTCACCACCCTCATAGTAAAAAATTTCTTCCCAGTATCTAATTTGAACCTTCTCTCTTCCAGTTTGAAGCCATTCCCCTTAGTCCTATCACTACATGCCCTTTGAAAAGACCATCTCCAGATCTCCAGACCATCTCCAGATCTCTTGTAGCTATCTTTAGGTACTGGGAGGTGCTAGAAGGTCTCNGCTGTGTTTTGGATTTGGTATGAGGATGATGCTGATAACACACTGATGTTTTGGTTGTGTCTAGGTAATGACCACTCTAAATCCAGGACTCTTCAGTTTTCCATGCCTTGTCTGTGAGGAGGTGCATGAGAAGCATGGCCAGGACAGGTGACCCGGACTGGCCAAAGGGATTTTCTATTCTGTAGAAGTTATCCTCCGTAGATAAACTGAGGAAGTTGTCTGAATGGGGATTATCACTATTGCTGGGCATTCGTCAAAAGGTTGTGAGCAACTGTATTGTGCATCACTTGTCTTTCTTGGGTCTTATTTATCTCTAGTCATTAAAATTTGTTTTTTTTTTTTTAATTATTATAATATTTTATTTTATTTCAATTATTAAACAATTCTTATCTCAATCCACAGATTTTACCTTTCCCCCTCCCCCACAGTTCTCCTTCCCATCTCACTGTGATGAGGGTGAGCAAGAAGCTGCATTGTGTTTAATTGCCTGCTCTGGTTCAACCACAACATGGGCCTTTGTAGTTAAAGCTCAACATCAGAGTAGCTTGGCATGGAAATGGTCAGTAGCTGTTCACTAGAAACAAAATACATATACACTTAAGTACTATTGTCAAGGATTGGAGTAGATTGCTCCTACTTAGGCAAATTCTCATGGCACATAGTGGATCTACTGATGATGGTACACACTCCCTAGTCCCATTCTACAGAAATTTATTCATGCAGGGCACTTAAGTACATACTCCTGAGGTCAAGTGTGTCCTCAAGCAGGTTTTAATTAATATAGAAAGCACATAGGGAGGAATCTAGATAGACCGAGAAATGATAATTATATCTTTATGGATACAGCCCTTGGATTCAAGTGTTATAAAAGATCCTGCACTGAAAGCAGACAATTGCAATTGAAGTTTTTCAAGTGAGGGGAAAAAAATAGAAAAAGATGTGTCTTTCTGGAGAATAGAAGTGTAAAAGCAGAGAGTGAAAAGCACAAGGCTGAACATCAGTGGAACTGCATTCACTGCACAAGCAGGAAAAACTGTCGTTGCATGAATATTCAAACTATTATTTTTAACTGCAGCTAAACAAAACTCTCAATTACTAAAATATCTTTGCTAATACAGTAAAAAGAAACTGGACCAGGTTGCTCAGGGTCCCATCCAGCCTGGCCATGGACATTTCCAGGGATGGGACATCCACAACATCTCTGTGCAGCATATTCAGTGCCTCACCACCCTCATAGTAAAAAATTTCTTCCCAGTATCTAATTTGAACCTTCTCTCTTCCAGTTTGAAGCCATTCCCCTTAGTCCTATCACTACATGCCCTTTGAAAAGACCATCTCCAGATCTCCAGACCATCTCCAGATCTCTTGTAGCTATCTTTAGGTACTGGGAGGTGCTAGAAGGTCTCGGAGCCTTCTCTTCTCCAGGGTGAACAGCCCTGACTCTCTCAGCTTGTCTTCACAGGAGAGGTGCTCCAGCCCTCCAAGCATCTTTGTGGCCTCCTATGGATTCTCACCAACAGATCCATATCCTTCTTATGCTGGAGACCCCAGACCTGCATGCAAGACTCCAGGTGGGATCCCGGGACTCGAGAATTTCAGTGCTGGGAGCATCACATGTGCAATTGCTCTTATCTGCGTAGTCCCCTCCTTTCCTTGTACTGCATTTTTGCACAGGGGTTTTGAAGAACTCAGTGTTGATATTAAAAAATATTATGGTATTCAGCCCTAGAAAGGTGAGGAGGGTGTTCCTTGGTGGGAACTGAAAAGTGTCCTGAAGGGAGTGTCTTCAAAGAAAAAACTGAGAGGACTACATCTGCACAATTTAAACAGTATTTAAGGAGATATATAATAGTAGTCTGTAAGAATGACAAGGCTCTAAACGTGAACGGGGAATAAAAGTTTTATATAAATGTCCAAAGGATGTCAATTAGTGCTTTAAAATTAAACAACGGGAAATTAGTCTAAGTAGCTGTAAAATTATGCTCTGTGATAGATTATAGAGTGAAAACTCTTTTTAATTAAAAGTGCTGGAAGGGTAAAGGATTAGTTTGATTAATTTTCTAGTTTGGGTGAGGAAGTTAGAAACTGTTGAATTGAAAATTACCTATATTATGGATTGGCATGATTTAAAACTACAAGTTTTATCTATTTCTGGACTTCTAAAAAATTTTTAAAGAAAGTAACATACACTGTTCACAATTGTTGAGATCTGGCACATTTTTTTTACCTTTGAGTGAGAAACCATCTGAAAAAATGCATTTGCTTTTCATGATTTCATAATACTTTTGTGCTGTTATTCCTAGTGAATTGTGTTTCATATCCCTGGTAGCATTTTTGTATTCTTGTCTGTTTTAATATGTGACTTAAAATGCCACACTCTGATCTCTTTCAGCCCTCTTTGTTTTTCCCCTAATCAGTGTTCTGTATCATGTACATTCTGCTTTTGGTTTTTATTCATTAAAATGACATTTTTCATCTTCTGCTTCACTGCACTGTTGGGGACTTGCCACTTCTTTTGCTTACCCTTTCTGTTCTTATTCTTGGCAAATGAAATAATTAATCAAAGCAAAATTCCTGCCATAGTTACCTACAAACCCTGCATACGGAATTTGATGTCACTTGGAAAAGTGAGGTTTTGTGGCAACATGGAGGCACCTTGGCATTCTTATAATGCTGTGGAGAAAATTAGACATTTACGTCCTTGGGAAAATGTAATTTGTGGCAAATCCTCAGCCACTGGAGTGGAGGGTCTGTGGCTGAAGATCTGTTGTTTTGCGTTGCTGGCGTCACTTGTCATTAAATGAACATAAGAGTAGAGTCAAGTTTATTAAATCACGTCTGCTTGAATGAAAAAGAGAAGTAAGCTCTTCTGAGGATGATGTTTTAGATGCTGCTATCAATGTCCTACAGAAGGGAAGTGCTCTGAGGAACAGGCAGCAGACAGATCTACCATCCCTTTCACCTGGGTCAGAGCGTGTCCTCTCCTTCTTTGTCTGTCTTTATCTCCTTAAATCTCAGTGACTGTGAGTCTGTGCTTGGGCCAAACGGGTTTTCTGATGGCACAACACAGCCCTGCTAAAGACACAGTGCACCACGGTAAGTCTGGATAGACCAAGTGAAGAGAGCTCTGTAGGCAGTATTAAATATCCCCAGTGACATACTCCAAAAATCTTCATGATTTTCTTGAATTACTTTCCCTCAGTGTGAACACTGAAAGGAAGCAAAAAATTAAGACACTACTATGAAGAAAACTTAAATTTATTGTGAAAACACTTATCATCATTCTATCTTTATGCCTCAAGTCTCTCTCTCTGTGGCTGTCTCAACAAATCTAAATTGAATGTGACAAAATCAACCCCAAGTCCTCAGGATTAAACTCTTTTTTATAATCTTTCAAAGTTATCTAAACCATAGTTAGATCTGCACATCTGAGAAAATGTAGGTGAATTATTATAACTTCTTTCTCATGTTAATAGAAAATTAGCAAACTTACTGTCAGTTTTTCTAATTGAGGAGAAATTAAAATCAGCACAGTAAAGCTGAAAAATTTTTATAGCCATTTTGATTGATTCAGTTGTAATTAATTACAGGGTTATATATTGTTCTGTAACAGAATTTGTTACAAAGTTATAGGCTGTTGTACAAGAAAACTCCAGTACTAATTGGCTGAAAAGGCTGGTTTTAATTTACATATTAGTGCACAGAAACTGAGAAAAAGATTCAAGTGAAGCATAGAAGCAGACTTTGAAACTGCAGTAGTATGAAAAAATATAATAGAACAGGATATTAAAAAATCAGATATATAATAACTAGCAGAAATGTAATTTTGTGTAATTACCAAACAGTACTTTAGGTCAACTAATGAACAATATTATAAAAGGATTAGTCTGACACTGTGTTCCAGATCATAAATGACATAATTGACTGTTCCATAGCCTACGTATTTTCTTAGGTGAGATAACAGTTAATTTTCACCTCTTGCATACAAATCCTTGTATTCACTGACCAGAGAAATGAGTATCTTGCCTTAGGGATTGTCTAAATTTTATATACCTGAATGAGTCAACAATGAAGTTTCTTCACATCTGTTTTCTGTCTCAGCGTTTCAAAGGGGAAATAACAGCTCTTTTGGATCTCCAAGTCTATTTACTGCAGGCCACATCCTGCCATAAGAAGCAGTTGGCCTTTGGAAACTATTCTATGTGTTTTCTATTGACTTCATGGAATTATTTATGACGTGTCCTACCACTCACCCTCACTGTGAGCAAGTACAGGGGTGTAAAAGCACAAGGTGTGTTACAGCTTTTGTACTGAAATGAGCATCATTTTAGAGTTATGTTGTGCCTTACCTGCGTGATTTTATTGCTACCATTGTTCTCCACGGTGCTTCTGCAGGTCTTGGAGGAACTGTAGGGACTTGATGGCTGATCTTCAAAACACCACAGCAAGTACTTGCACACATCAATAATGTCAAACTTTTATATTATCCATGAAGGAGACGGAGAGCAATAGGAGTTGTTAATCCAAATGCATTAAATCTGTGGCCCCGTGCTTGAAGATACTTATGTAGGAAATGAACAGTTCTGTAGTTAGTTGCCAGGTAACTGGTTTCAGAGAATCAGCAGAAAATGTATATTTTCTTAATAGGTATTGAATAGTAAATCATTATTTTAGATTTATAAATAACTAGTTCAGAATTTTCACAGTGATCTCACTGTTTACTACCATATGTTGCATGAAACAAGGTCTTTCCCCATACATGAGCTGTCAAGAGTCAGTATTTTAAGTACAGGATACGTGTTTCATGAACATGACTTAAAAGAAGTAATAAGTATTTATTGCTGTATTCTGCCTCTTACCAAACAGCAATACTGAAGCCATGAAGAAAACCCACAGGATTTCTCTTTCTCTCCTTTTTGTTTTCCTCCTCTCTTCCTTTTGCTCTTTCTCTTCTCCATGCTGTACACTCCATAATAGTGAGAAAGAGAAAAATCAATGGAGGAAATGCAAAAAGTACAGGTAAAACCACAGCTTCTTAGACTTGGGTAGAATTCCCATAGGCTACAGAAGGCCAGACTTTCCTTAGGCTTCAGAAAAACCATTGTTAGAAAAACCAAGCTACATATGAAGAAAGGGCAACTGTGGAATTTAACAGCCCAAAAGACCAAAAAGATTGTGTCAAGTGTGTGAGTAATAGAGGAGGAGCTCACATCACTGGCTTTCACATAGTTTTTAGTTTTCTTTCAGTGTGCAGAACCCTGCCTAGTGAATTCAAGCCTGCGGACAAACAATTTTTATCCCCTTGCTTACTTTCAACAGGCTGATGAGAAGTCATCCTTCCACACCCAGACGCCGTGGACTGTCAACCAGTTTTCTGGAGCTTACAGAGAAAGAGAGGCTCCTTTAGAAAGCAATCTAATTCAGGAGCTTTAGTCATTAACTTCTGCTGGACCGATGCCACTCAGGGCAATTCCATGTTCTATGGTCCAGAGTCTGTATTAGGTGAAGGGAAAAAACAACTCCAAAGTAGATCCACTGGTGTCTTTTATTAAGTTATGCAAAATACAGTATTAATTATGACACTGCATGCATTTTAGACAATATAAATGCAAGCCTACAGAAAATGTGACAAAGAAATCCTCAATTACTTTTGAGGTAGTATACAAGGAAAAATAGGAAAGCAGAAACACAGTGGATTAAAAGAACAAAATATTAGTATCACTTTGTGCATACATTAGTCACTCATAAATACATTTGTATGAAATAACTTAAGATACAATTCCATTCTTGTTAAAAAATATACTTCTTCAAATTCACCACTCTTGTTCGTTTTGATTTCATATGACATTTTATGGTATTTTATCAGGTGTTTTGTTTTTTTTTAATCACCGCCATCATGATTTTACCCTTTTCCTCCAAGAATTTAGGCACAGATGGCCTCATGCACAAAAATAAATAAGAAACCTGCTTGAAGGGAAAAGAATTCTCCTCAAATAGCTTAGGATAGTCTAATAAATACCATTTTGTTTATAAAAATATTTCAGGTTTATAAAAGAGGGGAGGGGACAGTCTCCCATGTGGAAAGGATGTTAAGTGAAAAGTGCTGTATAACGTTTTTGAAGAGATTTTCTTTTAAACATATAGTACCATTATGAATATATATTTTATAATAATCCTGTTTCTTAGAACCTTGTTGTTCACTAGAAGTATCAAATGCTCTTTGCTTCCTTTTGTTTGTTGTCTTATTGCCGTTCTGGAAGATGCCTAGTTCAGAAGGGTTCCATATAATTGTGCTTTTGTAAGGCTGTCCTTCCGACTCAAACCAGTGCTCCCAGTCCGTTGAAACTGCTGCTGTTTGCTGTGAACACCCGAATGGCTCCCTTGATCCATGGAAGACTGGTGGATTTCTGAAGCCTCCACTGAACTCTGATTGAGCGATTCTGCTGAGCTGTTGGGGCTCACGTCCACATATTCTCTTTTCAATACTGGGCTATTTTCGATGTTTTTGCTACTGCATAACTGGACAGTGATCCTTTCATTTTTTTGGTCTCTTGACTCTTTTGTTTTGTAAGCGGGCAATTTGTCCTGTTTACAGCTAGTGCTGATGTCAATATTCAGGCCACTGTCTGTTCTCAGGAAGCAAGAATCCACAAGTCTGCTTTGGCAGATATCGTCTCCCTCGGAGCAGCTATCTGCTTTGTAACTAGCATAGATGGGGCTTGTTCGACTGTCCCCCTTCTTAATAGGGCTGCTGTAGTACTGCTCTGAAAAACTACAGGGTGACAGCCTGCCAGCGTTCCTGTAAGAGTAGGCACCAATGTCCTCCACGCTCAGCTGCCTCCATCGCCCAGGCAAGTCTTCTTCTGAAAGGTGGGTGCTCCTGCACTCGTTCCTCATTTTCTGGTTCGCTAATGCGTGCTGTGGCGTTATGGCTGAGAAATGAAAAGGTTCGTTTGCATATGGAGGCAGAGTTCTGGTAAAAGTGGGTGAGTTCTCGTTGTCGTCGGCAAGCTCCATGTGCTGCGCAGGTTTGGGCTTGGCAAACCTGGGGCTCCCCTGGTGCTCAAAGCCTGCAGGGGACTTTCTTTCAAACAGCTCGTCTCGGTTGCTCATGTAGATTGCTTGCTGAGAGGCTGTCAGAGTGTTGGCTTGGGCGTTCTCCTTCTCCTCGGATGTGACGCTGAAGCTGGAATAGGAGCTGGACGTTGGCAGAGAGGTAATGTACTCTGGGAAGGCTTCATGAGAGAAGCTGGAATGGAAACCGTCTTCTTCAACAGTGCTGTCCGTGGAGTTCTGGGACCGCAGGAACCCCACGTCTTTCACTTGCGTGTCCACACTTTGCCTCCTCTCCCTCCTCCTCTCCTCGGGGCAGTAAAGGGCTGTGTCGCTGCAGTAGATATCGGACTTGTACTGGGGCCTTTGTCCGACTTTTCCGGCAGAGTCCTGAAAATTGAGATCCCTTGTAGATGGGCTCGACAAGTGTGAAGACAAGCTGTTTGGATCTGGTTTTTCCAGTACTTTGGCGATGACGCAGGTGGGTATGGTGTCAGCGTAAGAAGTGTGGCACAAGGGGACAGAAAGGCTGCACCCGTGTTTTTCCAGATGGATGCTGACTCTTTCCTGAAAGTCAGATGGCAACTGTAACATAAAGAGATGGCAAAGGAGAAAGGAGAAAAGGGCACATGTCAATACTGGTGTCAGATGAGTGCTGTTCATGACATTGCATAGCTTACTATTCTGCGAATGTGATCTTTGTGCATTTCAGGAAACAAACGTAATCAAATGACTTTCATTTATCTGCTTAATGTTTGAAAATCTTCATCTGCTTTCCCTCGTGGACAACACTGTGAAACTGAAAAGCTTCCTTCCAAGTTAATTAGGGTTGGATAGGAATGATCATGGAATCATCAAATTGTTCAGGTCAAAAAAGGCCACTAAGCTCAAGTCCAACTGTTAACCCACCACTGCCAGGTTTACTTTACTGATATAAAGTATGTAGTAAACAACAATCTTAAAAAGGCAGGTAGGGAATTACAGCCTACAGCAACACTTCCAGACTGCGTGCATGGATGGGATTTGCAGTTGGAGTGCGGATGTGCAGAGGTCTCTGTGGGGGTGAGGAAAGAGGAGGAAGAAATCACATCTTTTCTGTTCTTCCTCCTTTCCTTGAGCTCATCTTGCCTCCAACCCAGTGCCAAATTGGCTCCTGCTCTCCAGCTTCACATTTGATAAACAATGCTGTTTGAAGAGGTGGAAAACCTGGCTTCACTGACACTTAAAGTGGTACTGGCTACTGTGAGAGGAGTGTTCCTGTGCTGGGAAGAAGGAAATCAAACCGGCTTCCTTGCCCCAGCAGTCGGACACTGCCTGTCAGATCAACCATCCGCATAAACCTCAACATGTTCTTACACACTGATGGGAATAGGCACTAAGACCTGAATTTCCAGTATGATTTCCGTGACAGAATTAATCAATGTCTGTATGTAATGTGTCAGAAATCACACAGTTTTTTTGACAAAGTCAAGATAAGCTCTGTGGATGGGCGTTCCACCTGCCATTCTGTCATGTGGACCTGAAGACGTAAGGACACCACATTCGTTGATGCAATAAAAAGTCTGGTAGGTGATGCCTACTGAGGTATCACTAAACATGATTTCCAGTCAAATTTTATCTGCCTTGCTTACTTCAGATCTCTGTTGATCTGACAGCAGTATGAGAGAGAGCTGTGTGATGGCTGTCTCTCAGCATTTCTTGCTAGAAATCAGAAGAACTCACGTTTGGAATAAGTTTTGAGTTTGTGATTGTGATAGCTCCTTTGATATCTGTGTTGATTTATGCCACTTAGGAATTTATCCCTTGAATGCTTGGCTGAACTCTGCTTTACTCTGCACTTTATAACTGGAAGTCAAGTCCATCTTTACAAACTAAACAGTGGCTCACCTTATGATGCTAGCAATCTCACTCCCTCCTTAACTTTGTTTCTGTAGAGGAGAGAACCCCACAAATTACCGTTGTCCCCCTTTGCTTTATTTTCAGCAACGAAAATTTACGGTGGCTGCTGCTTGTCATGGTCTCACATTGGATAAGGTATGGAGCTCCTCTTTTAGCTTCCCTGGGAAGTTTTTAAAGTTGGTTTAATCCTCCAAACTCAGTGTGTTCAAAATATGGCATGTAGTGAAATGGCATTCTTATTATGTGAAGTAGGATGAATGTCTTTTCAACCAACAGACTTTCCAGGATATTTTGGATTAATCATTATGTTGCTAATTAACTCATATGTCTTCCATTGGAAATAAAGAGTATGATATTGCCAGTCTGCTGGCAGACAGCAGTATTAGTCATAGTAAGTACAGATGCAACAAAGATTGAATAAACAGGTGTAAAATAGGCCTGGTGTAAATTGCCACAGAAATGAGGAAAAGAAATACAGTTAATTTAACGTGAAAGTGCTGTATGGGGCAGCTCTTACTTTAGTATCTTGTTGCATGATTGTTTTATCTATTTTATATTCATTATTAAGGTTATTAATTGTGTTAAGAACATTATTTTCTGGGCATTGAACTGGAAACTGGAATTACTAAAATGATATTGCTGTCACATTACTGTATTGTACTACAGTTTAGGTTTCTGGATAACATACAATAGTTTGTCAGGCAATATTTGCATTTGTAAGGAATTTTTTGGCTGTAGCAGCACATTCACACTAGCTAAATTAATAAATACTTGGACTTATGAGTGGAGGCTGCCTATTTAATCGAGTATTTGACAGTCTGGGAAACTGTGGGGAGATCCCACATTTGTGATAGTTCTCTGCAAGTGAACCGCTACGTACTTGTAAGGTCCTAGTTACTGCTAAAAGGTAGGAGGCTTTCAAGTGTTAGTCATGATAACTCCTGGATACGATCTGCTAAGGGAAGTCAGCTAATAGGAAAAAATAACAGGACCAAGGTAATGGTTAATTTGGAAGTTCTGTCCCCATTCCAGAAAATCAATGCCTGTTTGACAAAAGAGTCTAGCTTCATCTTTATTTACCAGGGTTGTTTTGTGCACTGAAGCCATCTACTGACTTTGAAATGGTTTATACATTCCACATTTAATTTTGCATTATCTTACGGCAGAATTGCAAAAGAAAGACCATTTGGGGGAATGTTGACCTGATGGTGCTGATGTAGGAAAGGCTCTTCTCCATGACCTTCACTGAAGCAACATTCATGAGGGAGGTGCTATTGCTTTGTGCAGGGCCTGCATCCCTAAAGACAGTCTTGTTTCACTAAGCTAATATTTACCTCCCCTTTAAGGAGTCTGTTTCTCAAGCCTAGTTTCCTTGGAAGTGAGGACTATTAATTAAAGTTTACACCTTGGAAATCAATCATAAGGTGCTCTGGTTCCTTTAGAAAAAGATATTTGTTCTGTCAGTCCATTTTAAAATTCAGGTTTGGAAACTAGCTGGACTGGAAAATGGCTTCAGGAGGAAAATTGATTATATCAGAATCTCTGATGCCTGTAGCTTGTCACTGCCCTGCTCTCACCCCACTGCCCCTCCCCAGCATTTTGTATTCCAGAGTTTGCAGCACTTTGGTTTTGCTATAACCTTTGTTTTTCAGGCAATCAGTGCAGGCTCATTCGACTGGATAGGAGAAGTTCAGGGGAAGAGAGTACCTTCAAGTTTCACCACTGGCTGTGATTTTGTCAGCACCTCCCTAGGCTGCACAGAACACCAGCAGGTGCCCAAGTCCTCCTGTGGCTCAAAGGCAGGGTGTGGGGAAATAAAAACCTTGAGGGCAAACAAGGTCTGGAATTGATATCCGTGAAATAACCTGTTTTAGATACAATACTTATTTCTTTGGATATTGAAGAAGTTCAGTAACATTACCTCTGAAAGTTTATGTGCCCTGTCGTAATTCTTGCTGCACTGGAGCAACTGAGCAGCTAAATTGCAGTCCTTCCTATAGAGTTCCTAGAAAAAAAAAAAAAAGAAAAAAAAAGAAAAAAATAGCCTCTTTTTAAAAACTTGCAAAGAGTTTCTGGCTTTCAGCATTTCTCCCATGCCTGAACAATCTTTTAAAAATTGACTTGGCGCAAATTTGGAGGTTATTTTAACTTTTAAATACATTAAGATGCAAACACATTCTTCCTTGCACAATCCAGAGATATTTGCCCCTTTGCTTTGTGAGGGCTAACAAAATTACTAAGAATAAAATTTTGAGAACTCTTACAACAGAGCAGCAATCTGCATTTCAGAAGATGGATACTTACCATTCGGAACTGGACTCTACACTGTTAACATGCATGGTACTGTGAAGGCTAAAAGAAATGATCTTTTAGAGAAAGAAAATCTAAGAACAGACAATTTTTACTGTATATTATCCAGATTAGCACTAAAATACTACTGTAGAAAGGGATAAAATAATTTTATGAGACTGTGGGAGAAATTCATTACAGAAATTGACATTGTGTTGTGTTTTTTTTTTTAAAGGGAGCCTCTCTCTCCTTATGATACTTCCTTGCTGGTTCCTGGCTTCTTTGATATCTTGCAGAATGCAGCTATAGAAATGTATTAAATATCACTGCAAATATTTGATGCTGCAGAACAGAGTATTTCACTGGGCAAGAATTACCATGAGAATTCCATACAGGGAAGGAGAGAATTTAAGCAAGCTGCTTATACAATCCTCTTATTGAATGGCTCCCACAGCCTGATTAATGGGAAAATTCAGTACACAGATTTGCCCTTTACCTAATTTATTTTAGCACACATGATTGTGTAACTGTGTCCTTCAACCAGTATCTTTGGGTCCCTGAAGGTAAGAGTTGTATGTTGTTTTTCCTTATGTGGTTGCATTAAACATGAAGTTGGTTTCAGAAGTTGACTTTATAGGTGGGCAGAGATGAGATATGCAAAGCATAAAGGTACTGCGGGCAGTAGGCTGTCTTAATCTGTAAAAATTAGAACGTGTTTATAGACAAAAGGTGTTGAATACTGAAATGATTTGGATTTTCCTCTGGTGTTAATGGTATAATTTTATTGCCTGCTGATTTTTACTGCTCCACTTATTCTTTTAAAAACTTATAAAGAAATTTTCTATGAAAAGGAAATTCCTTCTGTTTAGAAATACTATTTTAAGGTATTCTGTAGTAACAGACGCAACAAGATGTTCCTGTGAGCCTGAGGGACAGGCATAGTTTTCCTATGATCATTAGTTCATTCTATCTTCATATTCAAGAGCCTTTAGATGATCCTGGCTTGTGGGGTTTTTCTGTGTCTGTGTGAGATTTCATGCATGCCACTTCTGCCTGAAATGAACTGGGGAGACATAGTAATTTGTGTGGATCTTAAATTTTATATTATACACCCAGTTTTAATTCCTGAAATAGTAAGAACCCAACAATTCAATTTGGAACCAAAATCTATTGCATGTGCGTGTGATTCTGACATGTTACATGCACATGAAACCCAAACTATATTGCTGCACAATGTATAGCACACTAGGGTATTCCAAGTCCGATATGGCATTACTAGGCACACAAAAATGGTATCATGCCAAAATCTAATCCTTTCTTCAAAAGCTCTGTGCCTGTTTCTGTGAAGCAGTTGTCATGGAGAGTACAAAAAGCATTTCTGACATTTTATTTTTAGCAGCTTTAAAAATTACTACAGAAAAATTACATGTGAGTTACATGTGCCACGTGTACTTTGTTCTCAACGTTCTGGGCCATGCCATGTGGCTGGAGTGACTTTTTCTCCTTTAATGTTTGCTTGAATGGAAACTAGCCATGTCTGTGGCAACTAGAACAATAATTGGCAATTCATGCCAGAAGTGGTTCCCACAGTTTAAAACGTTTTTTCATCAAAAGCATCATTTTACATTTGTGTCAGAAGAATGAGGGGAAATACAATTGAAGGGAGAAAAATTGCCAAGACAAAAATGTGTTCTCCCTATGTTGTGTTCTCCAGTTTATCACTGTCCCTACTTATTAGGTGTAATACTAGTTGTTTGTTTCATAGTTGTCTATTTTAAAATGTGGAATTTAACCTTTACTTTTATTAATGATGCTACATGGAGTCAGAGAATCACAGAATATCTGGAGTTGGAAGGGACCTACAAGAATCACCGAGTCCAACTCCTGGCCCTGCCCAGGACCATCAGGAGTCGCACCATGTACCTGAGGGCACTGTCCAAACACTTCTTGAGCTCTGTCAGGTTTGGTGCTGTGACCACTTCCCTGGGGAGCCTGTTCCAGTGCCCAACCACCCTCTAGGTGCAGAACCTTTTCCACATATCTAAACTAAACCTCCCCTGACTCAGATTCATGCCCTTTCCTTGAGTCCTGGAAAGGCAGAATTTTGCCTGTGAACCGATCTCAAGTCTGAAGAAGTGGTTCTGTTATTTGAGGCTTCTGGACCACACTGTAAAGTTCAGAGTAGAACTATGAATATTGAAAATGCTTAAACTGTGGGTTCATGCCTGACTATGTGAAGTAGTGTAAATGAATGCAATACTTACAGGGACAGTTTTACAATTTTTTTTCACCTCTATTTTAAATCTGAAACAACTCCTCTGATTTCAGCTGAATTAGTCTGGATGTATACCTGCGCTCCTAAAACCTGAATGTAGCCCATTACATTTACCATGCTCCATTAGTTACAGCTGTTAGAGCTGCTCTTTCAACTCAACTTTTATAAAAGTAAGGGATCAGATTGTGAACTCTTTGTTGGGAAGCTGTTAATTGCATAGGCGCAATTCACATCAACAGGCATTTTAATGGCATCAAATGCTCCCAGCTATGATAAAGAGTTTGTATGAAATATGGGAAGATTGAATGTAAGATGCTGAAAAAGTAAGTGCCAAAAGAAACATGTCTTCTGTAGATGAATTTTTTATTAAGTGTCAAAGGAATGGCACAGTAATGAACTAAATGCCTGCAATCTTCCTTTCCTTGCTGTCTTTGTAGGTTTGTTCCCAGAAGGATTTAATGAGCTTGGTTACCAGCTGCAGTACCCATGCCAGTTTCCAGCAGTGTTTAGTGAGATGCAGGGCGACACTCGCCAGAGTTGTTCCCTGTTTTGTTCCACACAGACACAGGTAAATTGTCCCATGTTAATGACCACTGGGGATAACCTGTCTCCTGCTCCCTGCAATGATCTGAGTGACCAGGTTGTGTCAATACTATCATCTGCTAGTAGAGCTCACTTGTGCTGGGCATCCCATTTCAGTAAGCAAAAACTGAAAGATCAGAATTGCAGGAAATTTAGGGCTCTGCACTGTCCCTAAAATCCCTATAATGAGTCCTCACTCCATACATGTGTCCCCACAACAGCTCTGAGCAGGTACTTGCACCAGTTCACTGTACTGATGGCAAAATTAATGTGGGAATATTGCCATTTCTTACAATAATTTTTCATCAGCTTCAGGTTAAACGTAAGGAAAAGAATACTAATGAACAGTCTCACCACAGCCTCATAGCATAAGGAGAGTTGAATTTACAAAATGATGGGAACAAATAAACAAAAAAATTTTAACTGTTGAGGTGGCAAGTTACATTTTACATGCACAATAACAAATTATTCTGTAATTTCATAGGAAGTGCAAGACCTAATTTATATCTGAATATAATCTCAAGATTTATCCATAATGACATACTTACATTGTCTTCTGACAACTTATCTATTGTCACCTTGGCCTCTATTAAGTGATTATTGAGTGCAATTATTTCATGGCTCAAAGCCCGTTTTTCCTCTTCGTAATGTTGACCCTGTGTAGAAAATGGAGTAGTTAAATGTTTTTGATACTGTCAGAATATTTCAGATGAGGGCCCAGAGGTTTGATGTCATTCTCAAATCCAGGGAAAACCACACAGACTGGTATTTCTTTTTTTTTTTTTTTTTCCCTCTCTCTATTTTGTTGCTATTTTTACCCAGCAGATGAAGTAAAGTCCTTTGAAAATATGGAAGTCAAACTGGGCTCACATTAGGAACCTTCACAAAGGCTCTGGTTAGCCTGTGAAAAGCATTCAATCGAGCATCAGCTGTCCCCTCTTAATCACAAGACAGGATTTCTAACCTGGAAGGGACTGGAGCTGCTCTTGGCTTTTGGTACGAGAATGTTTCACTGCTATTATCTCTCATTCTCATAGAAGTGGAAGAACAATATTTAAAAAGAAAAGCAGTTGTGTTTGAACTGTTTTCATTTTAGCTGTTGACTCTTCTGGCTGCTTTCAAAGCCCCGATGAAGGTTGTTCATTTCTCAAGGTAAATGTTTGCCTGATTGCAGGGTTAACACTCATTAGCACAGCGCGATCCACTGTGGGATATCAGGAAAACAGTCCAATTCAAACTTCTTTCTGCCCACTAATTTGATCTTGTTACCAGTAGGCTGTAACTCTACATTATAAGTGCAAAGAAATCAATGGGAAAAAATAGAGTGCCACTGGCCCTTATCATACTTTGTCCCATTTTCATACTGCAGTGTTTATTGTGCGACCTTATATATCACAGATTGTTGTGTAACCATCATTTATAACCCTGCCTCCAGTCTCAGTTCGGTGTTACAAAGTATGGTAGCTTCTGAATGCTCTGAGACCGAGGCATCTTCCACACCCAGAGCTGTCTGTACAAGACCCTGATAACAAGAAGGTTTGAAAATTGTCTGAAGGACCTTTTAGAAAGCTGCACTGCCATAAGAAAAGAAAGTAGGGTAAACCCTAATGTACCTCCCTTCTCCTTAGTGAACTCAATCCAGTGCCAAATTCATGGTGGTGCTGAGGAATAGGACAAGAGGCAAGGGGCAGAAACTGGAACACAGGACGCTCACCTGAACGTGAGGAAGAAATTCTTTACTGTGAGTGTGACTGAGCACTGGAGCAGGTTGCCCAGAGAGGCTGAGGAGTTACCTTCCCTGGAGATATTAAAAGTCTGCCTGGACACAATTCTGAGTAAAGTGCTCCAGGGCACTCTACTTGATCAGGGAGGTTGGACTAGATGACCTCTGGTGGTCCTCAACCATTCTGTGAATGTCACTCCCCATTCTAAAATTGTTAGAGTCAGTTGTGAAGGACTGAAATTTCCCAAATGCTATATTGCCAGGGTCACACAAAAATCTTCTATCAACACACACACGATATTGTCAGCTAATTGACAGCAATGGGAATTGTGTATTTTGAAGTCCAAATGAGTATCAAGGTTAATTATCCAGCTGCAAAGCACCAGGCTGTGTTAAAGAAGGGTGATGAAATTGGAAGTGGCAGCTCTCATCCTAAGTTGCTATTTAAAGAAAAACACCTTCTCAAATGGTCTAAGCAAACCCGTGGCTTTTTTTAAACAGTGCAGATGTGATTGGAGTGTCTTTGTGAAGGTCTGGACTGGCCTATTTTAATGTCACTTTTTCTATGGACTGTCTGTTCCCTGCTGTTGCCAGACTTTAGTCCTGACAGTCCAGCTGTGTCTGGAGGCTGGTTCAGGCTTGGCACATCTTCCCTCCTTGTTCCCACAGATCAGGTACTCCTGCTGGCTGCCTGGAGAGTACCTCATGGAAAGCCAACGAGTAGCTTTGAGAGCTTGCAAGAGCTCCAACCTCACTAATTTTAACTAGACATGATCTTAGGGGCTGGGTATTTCAGTTAGGCAGATCGACGTGGTTTTATATGAGATCCATAAGTCTCATCCACTTTATTGTGAACTAAACAACTAGGCACTTTGTAAACCTTCTGGCCATCTGTGCACCTCTGAAAATCTGTCTCCTTTGAGAGTGTGACTGAAGATTACATTTTCAAAGGTATTTAGCTGTGTAATGAGGTAGACAAGTGACTACCTAAGTACCTGCAAAAAACGTGCCCCCTCAATTTTCCAAGTCATTTCATGCTTTTGAAGGATCCAGGTCCACTGGGTACAGACTTAATCTTCCAAATAACTGTTCGTATTGAAGATTTTATCAGCCCTTGTATGACAAGTTGTCAGTGCTAGGACAGCTGATGTGTAGAACCCTGTTGCTCTATATCTCTCTGATTTCAGTAACTGTTGCTCTTGCTTAGCCAAATTGAACTTGACTCAATCTATTTTACAGTTCAGGAAAGAACATCTGATCAAGAATTTATAGTCTTCAGCAGAGAGAAACTCATAAAAGGGCAGGAGATTCAGGCTTTCGAAGCAGCACTTTCCACTGCATTGAGTCATGCTGAATCTGGCTGAATTATGCTTTCATTTCATTTCAGTTATGATAACTTTTAGACTGATGTTTTCCAGACTTTGCATCTGGCCAAGTGTGACTTTAAAATATATTATATATTTGTTGAACTGTAAAATTCGCCTCAGTCCAAATTTGTACTATATAGATCAGCAGGTGCACAACAAAGTAATAAACATCTCAGCAGTGCTGTGGAAGAGGAGAAATGAGAAAGGCCAGTCCCAGCCTTCTCCACCAGTCCACGTAAAATCAGTGCTGTTGACATGAGCAAAGAGGCTGTTTCATTGCGGCAAAATGCGGTAGCCTAAGGGTGGACAGGACTCTAAAAGCCTTTAGCATATTGACCACCCACCGTGGGTCCATCTTGGAAAATTCAGTGTTTCAGTCAGATGTTATTGTGGTCCAGTGGTGGAAACAAGAGGACAGAGGTTTAATCCTGACACAGGGGAAAATAGTGCATCTGGAAGGGACAGTATGGCAGTGCTGGATCACTGCATTAAAAGGATTGCTGTTTACTGAGGACTGCAACTTTTGACTCTCCAGTTGCAGTTGAACAATCATATTTTCAGCATCAGATACAGCTCTCAGAGAGGCATGAAAGGAGATGGAAATCATAATATCAGTGCTATGATTGTGAGTTACAAATATAAATGCTCATTTTACTTGTAACCACTTTTGGCAGATCCCTCTATTTCGGGTAGCTTATAGATACTTGGTGCTCGTGCTCTTCCATAAAGCTGATGACCCCTTCTCTCTCCTTTTGGCACTGCTGTCTGCTCTGCAGGTGCTAACAACCTACCTCTCAAACTCAGTAGTGAATTAAGTCAATGGTGTTATTGATATGCCAATAGCTTGCAGCTGGGCTGAGGGTTTCTGAAGTCCACTCCAAAATGCCATAGCTATAGACTGCAACGGGCTGAGCTGCTGGTGGATCCTTGTTCAGAGACCTTTGTTGAGTCAGCTCAGTGCATCTTGCCCCTGCCTCCTCCCTTGACACAGAGCCAGCATACAAGAATACAGCTCTGTAGTGTCTGACTAACACAAGAGAACTGCAATCATGTGCCCACGTCTGAGTCAGATCAAATTTGTGCTGCTGGGTGACTCCAGCAATCACAGCACTGATACTGATGTTGGGGGGTGCGCCAAGTGCTTGGAGCCCTCATTCCTAACTTGGATTTACTATGAGCCTCAGTGCTTCTTTCTCAGATCTGATGAAGGAATTGAATATCTGCTCTTCACAATGGAACAAAATGGTATAATAAAAGAGATAATCTCTGTCTGGAACCTTGACAGGGGGAGGTGTCTGTTTGTTTGGTTTTTTGTTTGTTTGTTTTTTGGGGGTGTTTTGTTTTGTTTTTAATAATTTGTATCTATCACAGTGACATCACCCCTCATATATTTACAGATCTATAGAATCTAAGTTGTCACTTTCAAAAGTGTTTGGTGCCATCTAGTCCCTACATCTGTAATCATTAATATAAGTGGGGTGAAGGAAATTTTGGTACATTGATACAGCATGAAATAATTAATAGATAAAGCAGCTAGAAGGTGTCCTACTGTAAAGCAGTGCCAGCCTATTAGTCAAGGCTTAGCTGCTTACTGTCATCTCTGCTGTGCTGAGGGAGCTCTGAGATGTGTACAGACCTTTAGAAATCAGTCTCAAATTTGCAAATGAGAAGCGCTGGTCCATGGAAATTTCAGCCTTTTCAAACGTGGCAAAGTACATCTGTTCTTGATACTCCCGTAAGGAACACTTAAATGGATAGAAATTTCAATGTTACAGTGACAATAATGTAATGGTAGTGGTGACCCTCAAGGCATTAGTGGCCAGCAGTATTCCTTCAGAAATACCTCTTAATAACGAATGCCCAAGTGACAGACAGAAAGAGACAGAGAGACTTTTTCTGTTACAAGTACCACCCAAGAGACACTGTTATCCCATCCTGAATGCCTGGAGGGAAGTTTCCAGCAATGTTTTTGGATGAGGAATGCAGGCAGAACTTTGTTCCTTTTTTCCCTTAACTACTCTGCTTGTCCAGGAGGAACACAACACTTCCACAGGAGAAATTCCTCACCTTTTTGGACCAGTGTAACACTGCTAACTCTACTTTTCTCACAGACCAGCAGTCCTGATCTTTTCATTACACGTGCTTTAAGGTATCTGCTAAGCAACTGCAGTGGATTTGCTGTTGTTCTGCGGATTGTCATCAGCTCAGAAGTGCTGTGGGGATATACTTTCAAAATGAAGTCTGTGTATTTTATGGTGATATCTTATAACCTCATGGAAATCATCTTGTGAAGGATGAAACAGAGCAGTTGCAGATGACATAAAACTGGGAGAAGTAGTTGGTAAGCAGAGGGTTGTGCTGCACTCCACAGGGACCTCGACAGGCCAGAGAAATGGGCTGACAGGGACAGGGCCACCCAGCATACACTGCAGCTTTTCAGAGAAGGATCAGGAGGTCCTGGTGGAAACCAAGTTGGACATAAGCCATCGATGTATCTCCTCACTGCAAAGAAGGCCAGGGGTAACCCTGGGCTGCATTAGGAAAAGTGTTGCCAGCAAGTAAAGGGAGGTGATCCTTCCTCTGCACTGCTGCAGCAAAACCCAGAGTAGTGTCTGGTTCAGGCTCCTCAGTACAGGTTCTTAACATGCTAGAGAGAGAGTCTAAGAAATGGCCAAGAAGATGATTAAGGCTTTGGAGCATCTCTGCTATGAGGAATGACTGAGAGAGCTGGGACTCGTTAGTCAAGCAAAGACAAAGCTTGGGTAGGATCTCATCAAATATCTGAAGGGAGGGTGCAAAGAGGACAGAACCAGGCTTTTCCAGTGGTTCCCAGTGACAGGGGAAGAAGCAGTGGGCACAATACAAGTGGTACAACACATGAAACGCAAGCAGTGTCATCGGAACATCAGGTAACTTCTACTTTGAGGGTGACTGAGCACTGAAAAAGGTTGCCCAGAGATGTTACAGAGTTTCCATCCTTGGAGATATTAAAAAAACTATCAGTCCTGGACAACCTGCTCTAGGTGTTTGAGCAGGGGGGCTGAACCAGATAATGTTCAGGTGTCCCTTCAAACTTCAACCATTCTGTCCTTCTGTGAGTTCTGTAAAGGTGGATGGCTACCATATCTCACTTGATTGATGTGATAACTGGGATTGTGATGATATATGGTAGTTTAAATTTCTGTAATTAGCAAATGCTGGTATCTGCCAAATAAGTAAATGCTTCTACTGTTATCCAAAGATGATTTAATATATAATTAATACATCTCCAGGTTATAATAAAATGGATAAAAAGTATGCATTGGATATGGTATAAGTTCTCTTATGTTTCTCCCTGATATTCCATCAAGACTTGAAAGAGACCTGAGATTTAACATGGTGCATGTCAATGCATGTCATCTGGAGTCAGTGACACAGCATGTAGTTATTACTGATAATTATACCACTCTTGGAGGATGTGAGTGTGTTATCTATCCCAAAGAAAGGGCTCCCAGATGCCCCATGCATTCTCAGAGGTAGTTCAATGACAGTACTTAAATGATGAGTGAGGAGAAATTTGTTTTATAGCATCGGCCAGTACATATTTCATATCCAGGTGAGAAATACATAAAAATAGTCATCCTTTGGGGAACTGAAGGTTGGGAGAGTATGCAATGGCCTCTGCCACCAGATGTGGAAGCTTTTCACTGTTGTGGAAGGTAATAATGTAGATTAGTTCAAGCTTATGTGCACTCTTGTTCCCATCCACGTGTGTCATGGTCTCAGCTGAGCAAAGCACAGTGTTTGAACTGAAAGGCCTCTGAGCTTTCAGGCAGAGTCTCAAATAGAAATGTATGTGGTGGTAGGTATGGCTAGGCCAGGGGCATAGCTAACAATGTAAAGAAAACAAGAATAAGAAATGTCGTGGTGGAAATAAACCTTTTTTTTCTACTGTAACTCTCAAAGGTAACAGCTGCTCTACTTGCAGTACTTCCCTGTAGACCATATGCTAAACCTTTTTTTTTTATCAATTGGCTCATAAAAAAGCAAAATATGGTTTAGATTTGCAGGTATTACTGGGCATTCTATGCAGTAATTCCCGATTCTAATCATTACTGCATGTTAGTTTCTGCTCTGCAGATCTTCCTGTTATTACGACAGATGATGTGTTTGCATGTGCACCTGTTTATGGATGCTTTGGAGCTGTGTGAGTTTATCTGCCAGTTAAGAGCCAATCCTCTACTCACACTCACTTGCACCCCTGGGCAGAAACTGTGAGAAAAACAGTGAACTGACAAGATAAGACAAACAAGGAAGAAATAATGAGAGACTTGTCAATGAATAATAAAACTGTATCAACTGATACCAGTTGACATGATCCGTGGAGTGCAGGATTTGGTACTAATAATTGCTTGAAAGCACCATTTAGTATGTATTACATGGCTAGTTTTACTTTTTTACATAGCTATCTTACTTTGGTCTAAGTGTAAAATGAGTATCCAAAGGTGCTATTCACTTACAGTCTCACTAAACCCACAAGCTTATTTTCGAATGTGCATCTTTACAAGCAAGTAGAGGAAAAGAGCCAAATGTTTAGCTAATTTATTAGGTAATTCTTTGTCAAGTTACAAACAAAGCTGCAGGAATGTGTAGGGGTGTATGGAGAGGCTGTGGCAGCATCCTGATTGCACTTTATAATGTACCACAGTCTCATCTTTCCTTCCCACTGCAGTAATCCCCAGGACACCCATCCTCATCTCAATACCTCTTCAAAATGCTAACAGAGACTGGCTTTCAGGAATACTGCTACATTATGGTAAGGAGCAATGACTAATTCATTATATTTATTCTACAGTATCTTAGATATTTATTTAAAGTGATTTTCTGTTGCCCAGCTGCCAGGGTTGCAGGCATGGCTACATTCTTTAGAGACAAATGTATGGCACTAAGGATTTGAAAATGCTTACTTTTCTGGGCAGGTCAGAGAAAATATGTTGTTTGTGTGTCTTTTGCCTTAGGCTTAACCTACTGCAAAAATCTATGTCATATTGGAGTTCTTCCACATAAAGAAGAAAGTGGCAAGAACATTATTCCAAAGTGACAGGCCTTTCTTATGATGCACACATGGGATAAAAGGAAGTGACAGACACATGACCCTTGGGTTGGCTCAGGAAGAGACTGTATTTTCTGTCCTTGCCCATAGCTTAATTTTTTTATTTTGTAATTCTTCCTAGGAGCTCATCAAAATAATTTAAAAGAATCATATGATCATAGTGAAATGGAAGGAATAGAGACTTCAGCTGAGCTACTGGTAAGGAGCAAAACATTTTGCAAAAAGAAAAAGAAGTTATGTGAATGGGTAGAAAAGGAGAAGTACCACTGCTGCAGGCCACACAAGGTAGGCTCATCAGCCCTGCAGCTCGAAGCTGTCACTCAAATGACTGATGGCCTGATGCTCAAACTTTCTAGCCATACAGGTTCATCTGTGGACATGGAGAGATTACTGGAGACAGGATACTACTTAGATGGACTAATGAGATGGACTGGGAAGAGAAAGTGGCATCAATCTCTCTGAGTAAAAAAGTAAAATGATCTAGGAAGGAAAATTTGGAATTCTGAACTTTAGAATATTAAATTAATTCATATTAATTGCAGATTGATTTAATAAGGATATGAATTCTAATTAAAGTCGACTACCTAAACAAGGGCAATTTTCCAACCAAATAAAAAAAGTAAAGGCTAGATTATTTACAGTACTTTGCTCTCTAGTATTTTGTTCTTCTCTAGGAATATTGAAATTCACATTTTTTGTCACCTTTTGACATTTTCTTTTAATAATTAGCTGGGTACAAGAAAACTTAAATTCCCCTCCCTCTCTCCTTGCAACTAAAATAACTGTTCAGCTAAATGCTCTCTTGGGATCTAAGGCACCTCCCTCTCTGAAAAGTTTTCTCTGATGTATCACAGTCCCGTGGCAAGGTTGACTTTTCCTTGCTGGTTTTATCCTTGCAGTTGAGAGCACAAAACCCATGAAGACCTGTGATACTCCCGATTTGCCCCCAGGCCCTGTGTGGTGATGCCTGAGCAGCCCAGAGCCAGACCCAGCAGGTCCTGCTCTTGCCACAGAGCTTGTCACGATGGCAAACCTGCCATGAAGATTATTGCTTCATTATTGTTATACTGTGGCCTTCTCTCTCCTGACTACCCCAGTTCACATCCTGGGCTCTTCCTTCTGTTGAATTTGATCTTTCCAAACATGTCCCTGTCCAATGTGCATATGCCTTTATAGTCTGCTCTTCTGATCCCTTATATCTGTTTAACATATATTGAAACATCAACTGGGATATTGATCGGAAAGATTTGGTAAGCTGGCTGAAAAATTGTAAGTGTAGTACGGGGAATAAACATAATGTACTCAGGTCTTCTCTGTGTGAATTAGTCTCTCATTTTTTATTAAAATAAATCTCTGCTATTTACTTTGTCACATTTCCCCCACCCTAACCAACCCCAGATCCTTGAAAACATTGTGATAAAATCCCTATAGGCTCTTTTCAAGGCAAGGCAGAGGAAATTCATTAAAGTGAAATGCTCTGTTCAAATATCCAGCCCCTCAGACCTTGCTAAATAGTGTCATTTTGGCAGCAACCCAGTTCAAACTGCCATAAACAAGTATAATGATTACATTAAATAACTAATGCAAAACAAAAAAAAAAAAGTGTCAAAAAGGGAAGAGTCATTATGCAAATTGCTTGAACAAAGACAGGATTTTGCTTCCAACCTTGCTAGTATGTTATTTAAGGCTTCTCTGTCTCCTAGTGCAGTTGGAGGGGTTGTTGTTTTAGTTCTTTTTTGCATGAATTTAGCTGTGGCTCTTTGGAATTGCTGAGAAACCCTGGGGGCAGGGACAGGCAGGAGTGTGCTAGAGAGCTGGAGTGACGTTTGCTGCACGGTTGTGGTGACACGAAGCTTTGTTAGATAGAGCCACATTTGATCCTCACAACAGGGCCACTGTTTCTGCTCACTAGTGTTTGAGGAGTAAACTCTCCTGGTGTAAGGAAATGCTGCAGAATGGATTGCTCGATGTACTGATTAAGTTTTACTATAAGGGAAGTGCAACACTTCTTCCCCATCTGACTGCTGGGATCAAATCCAAAGGAAATCAAAGATACATATTTTTATGAACAAGCAGATAGGAAACTCATCGCTGTATGTTCCCCGTGTTGGTATTCAGGGTGGTCACTTCAGCTGTTGCCCCCAGAGTTTATGTAGGTGGGAGAGATTCTACCTTTTGGTGAAAAATATCACAATCTGGTTGAAAAGGCCTTAGATGCCACACAGCAGTTCATGGCCCCATCAACTGTGCTGACACAACTTTGTTGCCATCCTGAAAGCCCGGCTGAAGAAAAATGACCCTTCAAAATGGGTTCCTTTGTCTGGGAAAGAGATATTTTAAGGTGTTTTTGCCATTGAGGAAAATGTACCTGGATTCAATGCCCTCAGTTTTTCTCCATGGCATTCAGAGATCTGGCTCACAGTCTAAATGTTTTCCAACGCCATCTCAAGAGTCAGTTTTCTTTCACCCTGGAGCCTTGCAAAAATTTGAACACTGTGATTTTTTTATTCCATTTGTTGTAACTATTCATGTATTTCCTAGTAATATTAAGTCTCTAAGGTATTATTTTCACATCAGCTTAAAATATTAATATCCTCTTGAGCAGAGGCTAAGACAAATCTTCCTTTATTTATATGTCTGGGGTGTCACTGGCCAAGCCTAAGCCTGTCACCTTCCTGCCTTCCTTCAATCAGCATAGAGATTTCTTCAAAGCATGAAGTATGGTGATTTTTTTTCTTGAGAATTGTTGGAAGAACAACCCTCCAATGGTGTCTCCTCCTCTACACTGACTGACAGAGATGCTGAGGATAAAAGTGCTTCAGACATGCACATGCTAAATAGACATACAGTCTTTAGATATGTAAAAGTAGGTGAATTGAGGCTTACTTTAAGTAACTGTCTCAATGAAACACAAATCATGTTTGACAGAAGCAAGGACTGAATCCTTACCTCCCAAGACATAAATCTTGCATTTCGTGGGAAGCTCATTTTTCTGGGTCTCAAACTGTCCCCAGGGAAGAGCAGCACAAGGAGATTTTGCGACTAATGTGAATTTAGCTGAGACAGGTTTTCAGTAAGTTGATTGGAAATGACCTGTTGCCAGTTTTGATGGGAAGACTTCAAGAAATGGAGAATGTGCTCTTTCTCTGGGTAACAGGAGCTCCATGTCTTTGCATTTGCAAACATCTTTCCCCATTTGAACAGGTCTGGATCCTGAGTGTAGTTCTTGTTTTGCCTGATTAAAAAACTGTCTGATATTTAGCATTTCCTCCATGTGAAGACATTTATTAGTTCTCTTTGCTGCACTAAACATGTGACCTGCTTGAGTCTCCTGCTGGGGCAACTTCTTTACTTCTCAATCTTTTCAGTTTTCAGACAGCTTGAATGATTTTCCACACCCTTAAAAAAACCTGTAAATATGAGAACTTCCACCACTGTCTTCAAACTGGATTTTCCCTTGTCTGAAACTGTGGCAAAACCATCATTCTACTCTATTCACTTTTTCCACGGTGATACAAATACTACTTATATCATCTTTGTCATTGCTTGCTGCTGGGAGCTCATGTGGAGTTGTTCAACCAGTCTGACTTTCAGAGTCAGTGACCTTTCCTGAGTTTCTTCTTTCCAGAGCATAACCCACTCCCTCTACTTCACTTTTCTCATTTTTGCAGTATGATCTCCAAAGCACCTTCATAGATTTTATGCTTTTAGACGTCTGTGGGAAAATGTATTTTGACTGAATGGGAAAAGTTTATGAAAGTCATTGGTCATTCTGATTGATTTATTTATCCACATTTAACAACTTTGTTAATCTTTTAAAATCTCATTTTATAAGCAAAAATTGTATGTTTACTTTTAGGACACTGTTGAAAACATTGGTTAATGCTGAGACCTGTACCAATCACTGAGCTGTTCTGATCCAACCCTCTGAATAGACTCTTTCATAATGTAAATACCCCAGTGCCTGCTACTTTATGAGGTGACTTTCAGTAACTTTGCAAACCATCTACTAACTACTTTTGATACTGTATCATGTTAGTTTTGTAATCACAGTCCTATGAAGCGATACTTGTCAAGTCTTACTATCCAAATATATCTACTGAATTGCTTTCGCTAAAGAAATTGTGGTTTATTTAACAGTTCTTCATAAAAACGTGTTGGCTTCCTTTATTTATACTCCTGTGATTTAATTTTCCAGTAGCTGAACAACATAAACAATGACTTTGCATTTCGTTCAACCTCTATTTGCCCCATTCTAAGCTTGACCTCTTGGATTTTGGTACAGAAGAACATTTTTTTCAACCTTTCATAATTATCCCTACGTTCAGTGTCTTATTTAAAAAGAAACATCAGCTTAACACATTGGGATGTATTTTTAATTTAGCTTGGAGTAGGAAGCTGGGCATCTGTTCAGCTGGTTCTTTTAGGAATGTTAGGTGGAAATTTATGTAGGCTGCTGTTTTTTATAGAAAGTATTCTTGCTATATCCATAAGACATATTGCTCAGCATTGTCTGTAGTTGCCATTGAATTTGGAAGTTGGATTGCAACCAGTAGTAAAAAAAAAATGGTTAGGGCTTAAAGCAAAGTGTGGCACAAGAGCTCTGCCTCCTGCTAAGGGTGAAAAGGGCAAGACACTCCTCTGTTTCCTGGTCCACATGGCAAGACAAGTATTTGAAGTGCCATGAAAGGGCCCAGCTAGGTCAGAAGGAGACATTTCCCAGCACAGGCAGCCTGTGACAGTGGCTTTGCAAGGCTGGTGCAAGAAGCAGGTTGCAATTATAGTGCAGTCAGGAGGGAGCTGCTGTGCACTTGGACAACACAGAGCCATAGGGACAAGATGGGAACTTTGCCCAACAAGCTTGTCCCTGAGCTTTGAGGTGACTCAGCAGCAGGAGCATTTAGTGTAACTGCATGCTACGCAGAGTGATTTTGAAAAGTTCTTCTGCAAAGCATCAGAGATGGGAACTCTCCGTAATGAACTTTTTACTCTAACCTTAGCACCTTTGCCTTCTTTACTGCAGTGTCTGTTGGGAGACATTGCTTTGAAAGCAAATTCCTGCTTTTAACTAATTCATTTACTTTCAGACACAGCTCTCTGGGAAACAAAACCCAAACCTGCAAACCACACCAAAGCACAGAATTCCATCTTTTGGTAATTTGGGTTGTTTTCTGATACTTTAAGGGATGGCCCTTCAGTCATGGAGACTGAAATCGTTTGACAGCTATTTCCTTACTGCCAAGGGAATACAAAAACCCTGGGAGCATGGTAGATAAACTGTTCTCTGCCATTAAGAAAATGAGATTTAGATGCCATAACCAAGTTGTTTCTCATTGTGAAGAGTACAACTTTAGTGGTTTATGGAAAACATAAGTATTGGCAGGATATTAGGCCCCTGAACTTGTCAGAAAAGGAAGGGAAAAGGAAAAACTCAAGCTTGAGAACATGCTGGTTAGACCTTAGGCTTTTGATCACAGGAAGGAACTTTAGGGGCACTCTTTTTAATCATAGTTTGGGATGGAATAAGAAATACTTGGCAGAGAATAGACCCCACAGAATTGAAGGTTGGAGGCCAGTCCCAGACACCACTCTAGAAATGCCCGTATCCTTCTCTTCCTGTTGATTGCCTTCTGATTCCTTCCATCTCACTATTGTTCAAATGGTTTTTTATGAACATAGTTTTAAATTCAGTGAAACTTTTAATCTAATTAGTCTGACTTTGTCCTTAGTATTTGTTTTACGAATTTTGTTTATGACTTGATTTATTTACTTTTGTTTTCCTTGTAGTTCTACATTGTTCTCTTTGAATTTATCCTCCGCACAATGTTGTAGTACATTGCATGTACTAGTTGTCTTCAGAACTGACATCTAATTTACTGGTCCTTTTCTAATGTTTCCTGTCATAACATTTTATGCTTGAAGAGTAGAATATAATTTTCTTTTCAGATACTAGGTCTGTTTATTGAGAGAAATGTGCTAATGTGGATGGACACCGAAGGGTTGTGTTGATTCTCATTAGTGATAAGAAATTTGTGTTGAGGCTTTAGACAAAATCTGTGATTGTTAAAAGTGTTCTTTTATCCTAATTTTTAGCTCTAGCTCTGACTCTTAACAAACCTCTTTTCCGTTCTGCCACTCCAAAATAAGAGAATGAATACTATCTCCATCCATGAGCATATGTGAGGTGAGGTGGATGCCAACCTTCAGGCAACCTGACAGCTAGAAAACAATGTGAGATGCCTTTGCACTAGTCTCAGGTTTCATCCAAAATGATGGGAGTTGTTTTTAAAGGTAAGGAGATGCAGTGCATTCTGAATCAAAACTTTTTAAAATCCCCTTCTGTAACCTGCTGTGGTAGGGAAAAGTCTTGGTGTGCTCCAGAATCTAGCTCCAGTAAATACTTAAAGTCACCAGCAAAACTACAGTTTTGTTCTCTCTCAATTTATCTTTTACAGCTGTAGGAAAAAACACCCCATCTTAATATGGATATTTTTAAATATGTTGAAGTTTAATTTAATACACATAGGTATTAAAAAAACCCCCTTTCATTGCAGGCAATGGAAGATCTATACTATTTAAACCTCATCACAGCCTGTGCTAGCTGCTTTTGGTGATAAAACTAGGCACTGTTGGAAGGTACAGAAACACTTCCTACCACTCTGGCATGATTTCAAAGCCCATGTTTCCCAGCAGATTAGGTACAGAAGGTTGATTCTAAGCAATGTCCTAATTGCTATTTGATAGCTAACAAAAATGCAACTTAAGAGCTGGCATGAGGTGCCACGGCGGATTTGAGGTTCTTTAGATTTGTCTTGTGTGAAAATCCAGGCATTCATAAACAATTTAGCCAACCCAGTCAAAACAACTTGTTTTTTTAATAGGTTTTCTATGCCAGCAAGAAGACCATTGTGATCACTCATCTGATCCACCTAACTCATGCCATAAATATTCCAGTTGGCAGTTCCTGTGTCTGAAGAATACGTATTTTTTACTATTTGTGAGCAACTGCCTGAAGAACCTGCAGAAATCTGACTGACACTTCATGAGGTGATTATTGCCTAGCTGAAGAAAGCTGTGTCTGTGCACACTCTGTGTGTGCTGGTGCAGTAAGAACCACCCTGGAGGCATCTCACTGCTCCATGTGGCTGAAAGTCATTATGAGAGCAGCTTGTCTAGTCCTTGAGTCTGGCCTATTGTGAAATCTTTGAGCTGCGGTGATCTGCCCTGGGTGGCCATATGAGTCTGTGCAGTCAGCCCTGGGAAATGCTTGTCAGGGTTCAGCCTGTGTCAGCCTCAGAGAGAAGAAAGGCTGCCATCGAATGGGGCCGAGAGTCGGGTCATTGTCTCGAGGGTGAATGGGAGTGTGAGAACTATAAGAGAAATGGAAATGAAAAATGAAAGTCAGTGAGATCTTTAAACTGTACAACATGTTAATTGTCACTGTTTGTCACTGTCAAGTGACCATGGGCCTGTTAGAAGTTTAGAATTGAAAACCTTAATGTATTCTTCATAGGAACAAAAGCTCCTGAATTATGTACAGCCTAAAATGTTCCCACTACAGGTGACTCAGCTTCTATATGCATTATTTAAAGGGTCCTGTATCAGTCTGCTGCTATGTGACTGCAATCTACACCACTCTTTTGCACTGGCATGTCTTTACAAATCCCTAATTATAATTGCAATTATTGGAAACAGTCCTACTGAGAAACTTCTGCAGTGTGCATTCATCTTCATCCACCTTTGCAGCTGTCTCTAGCAGTATTTTAAACATACAGTAGAACTGATGGTGACTCTCTTCAAATTTTGCAGAATGAAAGCTGAAATCTTATTTGCATTTCTAAACTAAGACAAGACCTTTCAAGAACATCTAAACTCTGTGTTAGAAGATTGTCTGGAAGATGTGGAGCAGCAGAACAGCAGGTTAAGATGCTCAAGTGCTCTGTGAATAGGAAGACAGGGAAGCAACACTTTTCAAGTGCTTAAACTATATGCCAAGGCAACTATATGTTTCAGATCAGTGTTTTGATGATTACGTGATGCAGATGCAGAAGAAAAAGAGCTTAAGATATGGCTTATCTTCAAGATGCAAGTAATAAATCACTGAGCAGAAACTACACATCTCATACCACTTCAACAACTTCTACTTCTTTGGAATGCCATAGAAATGCCTGGGTTGGAAGTGACCTTAAAGATCAGCTAGTATAGATGTGTATTTATTTTGTTGTTGTTGTAGTGTTGCTTAAAAAAAGTGGCCTAAACATTTAAAAAATTTAAAGGGATTATCTCTAAGGTTCATTTGCCATTATTAATGTGTTGCTAAAAGGTTACCTTCAAATTATCACTATAAAAGCACTCATCTGTATTTCAAAATGCAACGGACAAATCAGAGTTTTAAAATAGAATTTGCTTTCCAGGCTTAAAACTGAAAAGCATTACTCTGTGATCATCATAACATGAATGAGATGCAACACATTTCTTTCAAAAGAGGATTAAAAATCCATAATCTCATAGGGATGCATTATGGTGTCAGAACAGATCTGATGAGAAAACCATTTTATTATCATACCTCTTGTTTTGAGGATGAACAAGAATTTCCAAATTAAAGAGTCAAGTGTGTGTGTGTGTGTGTGTGTGCAAGTAAAATCCCTCCAGCCTGAACCTTTTCATAACACTGATGTTAATTTCTCTCCTCTTCCAAATCACATTTTTAAATGTACTTTTCAATTCTCCTGAAAGTGGGGAAAAAATATCATTGGCTATTTCTATAGTGATTGCAGAGGATGCCACCTCCTGACTACTGGAAAGAACTGCTGGATAAGAGTCAGAACTGAAAAGTGAGTCAGAATAGAAAATGTGTTCATTTTTCTGCCCCCCAACTACAAGCAACAGTACTTCTTGATGATGTTTACTACCAGGCCCCATTCTCAAAGTTACTCGGTATATTAACTTGTGGCAGGATCCTGAAAGACATGTTGCTCTGGTGTTTCTAACTATGGAAACCCAAGGGTTAATGAGTACTTAATATGATCCTGTTCCCTCAGGTTGATCTCAAAGTGATTGAATTTGGAAAATGAATGGCTGGAGAGTGCAGAAGAGCTAATTAATACTCCTACCTTGAGATCAAGACAAGAAAAATGTATTTTGCCCTTTAAGAAAAAATTAAAAACAATGCCAATTATGACAGTAATACTGGAAGAAAAAAAAGCAGGTGCCATATGGTGTTATGGCATATACAGGCACTGCAAGGATGATCACTCACTAAAATGAATAGAAATTTACTGCTGGGATGTTATTGCATTCCTTAGCATTGCTGTAGTGCCTGGAAGATTTATTCATGGATCAGGCCCCATAAAGAGCCAAATACCATGCAGAGAAGAAAAACGAAGAGTTCCCAGTGTCAATGGGGATCACCACAGGCTTCAACTGCCTAAGCATACCTGAGTCACACCGTGTTCTAGTAAAAAGCAGCCTGGTTTTGTTTGTTAGGAGAACACTTTAGGATTCATACTGCTACATCTGCATCACTTTTGAATTCGTCCTTAAAAGATGACTCGACAGAATTCTCAGACCTCTTCACCTTCTGGAAAACCTGGCAGGTTTCTAATACGTCAGCTAATGTATACAAATTTTGTATGAACAATGCTTGAGAGTGATGGGTGGGGACTGCAGCCTTGCAGAGGAGGTGCTGTCTCAGAGGCACTGATGCTTACTGAAAAATGTAGTTAAATGATGATACTCGGAAGAAGAGCAATTACTCTTTGTGTTCTGTTTTAGGCACTGTATCTGTGTCTTTGTCTAGATATAATAATTCTAAATCAAAACTAAGGGTGTTGGTAACTTGCAGTTTATCCTCTTCGCCTTCATATTTGCTATGCTTTGCTTTCTCTCCCCCACTGCCTCCTCTTTGCAAACAACCAGCCCCTGTAACTATTGTCTTAGCCAGACTCTGCCTGCAGCCAGCTGGCTCTCAGCCTACTCCCTGACTTCTGTGAAATATCAAGGAAAAAAGGACTTCTTTCCTCTAGATTAGATTATTTTTGTTGTAAGCCCTCAGCAGGCCTTTATTTTCACTTCTGGCATAGAACACGGTCCCTGAAAGAGTATATGATACGAAAGAAAAGTCATCATCCGCTGCCGAGCCAACACACTCAAGTCTGTGTGTCCAAGGAGAGAAGCCTCATGTCTGCAGAACCAAAAATCTGGCCTTTGTGAGGCACAAAGGTCTTTGAAAGTCTGGCGCTACACATATAAATGCACTGAGTGCTGAACAACGCTGAGAAAACACGCAGCTCACAAGGAGAAATGCTTGAGGCCAAAGGTGCATTGGACTAGGGAGGAAGCCGTGAGTTAATGAGTCCCAATCCTTGCTTTGCAGGCAGCTGGGCTGTAAATCCTGACCATTAACTGATCACACTTCAGCATCAATGTTACCAAGCCGTGGAGCTGCCCCTAATAAAAGTTGTTCTAGTCCTCTGGGGATTTGCAACCTTTGTCTAATACTCAGGCTAAATTTATTAGAGGCTAATGCCCATCCATTTGTTATTGTAGCAGCAGTGTCTTTTAGTTTAAATAGCTGTTAGCCTCTGCTAAGTTTATAGAAACTTAGACTGAGGTGTCTATAGAAAGCAGCCATAATCTCACCAACCTTTGTTCTCTTAGGTTAAACAAGCCAGCATCTTTTAATCTCATTTCAGAAGATAAATTCTTCATTTCTTTGATTATTGTAGTTCTGTTACAGACTGAATTAATCTTCCTTGCATCTGGATGCCCGGGACTGCATATTGTATTCCAGATGGCCTCATCATGGTCTTGTTCTCTAAAAATGCCTCACAAGGGACATCTGAAACCAAATGACTTTTTCAGCTATGACTGACTAACGAAGCCAGGATTTTATCGCTTTCTGGCACCTCCGGTGGGTGATCCCCAATTTATAACATATTTTTTCTCATTAGTTTGAGGGCATAGCTTTTTCCTGCCTATGGATGGGCACATATCTGAGCAAACTGTGAAAGCACAGTGCCTTTGCTGCTCATGTAGTCAGCAGAGTAACACAACCAGTTGCTCCGAGGGATTGATTCTCTTCTATCTGAGTCTGGATTTGCCAATTTCCCCCCCCCGTTGACTTCAGAAGGAACGTGGCAATGTTATGTTCCTAAATTTGGTTACTTGGTTCGGTGGGCTGAGTGTGGCCAAAGGTGCAGTACACACCTTGTGTGTGCACTGCAAAATTTCACATTGTTCCTGTGAGCCTGAGGGGGATCCATTCTCTCCTGTGCTTCCCATTTCCCACCACAGCAGCACAGTTGTGAGAACTGATGTTGGACCAGTGATCTCTGGTTGTAGGAAGGCCTTATGTTTACTTTCTCTGATCATAAAGCTGCATCCTTGGGTCCCTAGAAGGCAATGGTTCAGCTGCCTTTTCACTTGGAATGATTGTATCCTGCTGACATGTGGTAATTTTCTATTTCATATCTTCATTTGTATCAGTTATTCTTTTGCCTTCTTCCAAATGAGTGACTGCTTCACTTCTTTTTGGGCTATCCTGAATATCTATTTCTTCACTCACAACAACTTCTTTTATTCCTGTCATACTGCTTACACAGACAAAGTTCCTTTTGTTACATGTTTTCTTTCCCTTGTGTAGTCCAGCTTACCTTGAGTTTTGGCAATTTTGAATTTATGTCTATGCTTTTTGACATATGAGTTTCTCCTTCCAAGCCTCTCAGATACTCTGTTTATTCAAAATATTATCCTGGAGGAATATTCACTCATTCAGTGAATCTCAGAATTGCTCTATACCATTTTTACTTTTAATTTATAGTACACAATCCTGGATCTTTAATATTGAGAGCTTTCAGGCCTTTTCCACATTCCAGATTCTTGAATTCTTTAGTCCAGTTAAACAGTCCTCTTAATGTCTCTGAATTCTGCCAGTCCAGCTAAGTATCTTCTTAATTTCTCTGAATTCCACTGTAAAATACAAAGTCAGAGCTGACTATACAAATCTGGTGTTACTCTGTCTCTAACACATCTCTCAAAAGAGAGAACAGTGTTTTTCTATACAATAATTCCTTCATGACAACCATTTGAATGTTTCCTCATGTTAATACTAGTTGAGATTCTCAAACTACCTTTCCTTAATATGGACCATATCCCACTTACAACTGCATGGGCCTTCCCTGTGCCCCTGTAGTGACTAACCAACCTCCTTTAATTGCACTCTGTGCTCTCTGTGGAAAGAATCTTCAATAGATATTTTGATAAAAATTAGTAGCAAATAAGGAAGAAGAGAAATGGACTTGCTTTCTGTTACACTTTTAACTGTGGCTGTAACTGTTCCCATGACAATCAGTGAATTAGTTTCAACCTAACCAGTATCTCACATTTCTACTTAACTGGATTTTAGTTACTTCTTTTATTTTATGGGGAGAATTGTGGAAGAAACCCCTTATATCATGGGAATTGTTCTTCCAGGCCCATGTCACTGCAAGATGAACAATTTCTCAGCTCTTCTAAGTTTATAAATACAGCTCAGGAAGAGTTGTATCTCTTGGGTACGGTATTTTTTTTACCCAGAACTCAGTCATCTAACTATGTGACTTTCAACTGGATTAAACCAATTGCATTGAAATTATGAGGTGTATAACAGCAAAAGAACTTAGAGAATTTAGGGATTAAATTTTTAGGTTTACAGTGCTATCCACAGCAAGTTGACTACCCCAGCTCTATTTTTTCTTACATTTTCTTACCCAATTAGGCCCGTTCCTCAGGCATATGTGTCGGTCCTAATACACCAGAGACTGAGCAGAGGATCTTTAAAACTCGAGACTTGAGCTGAAAATCCTCCTGTACAGGTAAGGCCTGGAGCAGACTTACATTTCCTGGTGACATACAGCAGATGTATGTGCGCACTTAAAACAAACCATGGGCTATGGACCTTGGTTGACTGCCTATTTGGTTGACAGTTTAATTGCTCTGGTGTGTTCACTTGCATGCTCTTTCTCTCCTTCTCCCTCCCCTCCTCCTCTCCACTGACATTAAAGCTAGTGCCTTGGAGATCTGTATTTGATCACCCAGTCAAAATTCAGTGAGATGTGTTTGGTTTCTTTTGCAGTTTATATCTTAGGATGTTTGGCTGAAGGTGATTTTATCTCCTTGAACTGTGTTAAAGTAGGGTTGGGATTTCAGCTATCCTTGTAGGAACTAATTAGGAGGTCATAAACATGTCACTGGAAGCAAATGTTTACCCTTAATTTTGAAAATAAGGTAAATCTGGAGATTTTTTTTCCTCCTGTGAGGAATTGTATGTGCCTTTTAATTAGGTTATTTAATCAAGATGCTTTTGATCTGGGTATTATTATTCTGTATTGGAGTCCAAAGGGACTGATCAGTCTAAGATTCGACTTCCCATGGATAACCAGCAGCAGTTCACTGCAAAGCAGGATGGTTTTGTAAACTACCTGGAAAATTCTCTAAAGAGCTGTCTGAGAACATGAGGATTAACCCTGATTGTGCATTTCAGCTGAATTTCAATTCTTTAACTGTTTGTTCACTGGAAAAGAAAATAAACCTTTATTGCCATTCTGAAGAGCTTTTATGGAGGGATCTGTGCATTTCAAGCACATAGGAACTTATGTAGAATACAAGCTAGTGATTTAAATTGGGTTGTGGGAACAGCACTGGGAAAGGCTGAACAAATAAAATGGAACTAGTTCATTCATCATTTTAATAGCATTTAGCTTGCCTCATAAAGAGTGGCAGCTTTTATTGCTCATACAAGGACTTACACCACTATTAAAGAATGATGCTTCAGCTACCTCTGCTCTAAACTGCAGAGTATGACAAACCCCAGTGGACTGGATTCCATTTACTACTTAATATCTAGACGCTAACTAATAAAGCAAAGTGGAAGGGCAGTGTTTGGAAACAGCAACTGTAATATTTAAAAACTTATGGTAGGGAGAAGAATAATACCTTAAACAAAAACTTTCAGCTCAGCATGTTGAGTTGTTAGATGTTCCCAGATTAAAATCTGTCGACTTTTGTGAATTTATGTTGCATTAAAACAATAAGATGTAATAGGATTAAAGCATCATTGAAACATGACTTCTGCTCTAGAAAACTTAGGTGATATGACTCTTAGCCACTGCAGTGAAATCTTACTAGATGCACTCCTAACTCCTTCTAAGCCTGTCACTGACTTTCACCACCCTCTGCATGCAAGGTTTTAAGGAGTAGCCTGTCAGCACTGACAAATCATTTAGGCTTCCATAGATTCAGGACTTCTGCTGCAAAAATGAAGGATGAGTGTGAGAGATGAACTGACTGTTTTTGGCCAAAAATGCCATTTCAGAAGTGTTCCCTCCAGAGAACTGCAGTGTAGACAGCTCCTGCATGTTTCTGCCTTGTGACATGGGATCCCAGGGCTGCTGATGTATTCTGTAGACTATTTTTGCTCTGAATCACTGCTGTACCTCATGGGAACTGTTGCTCATTCAGGGCAGATGGTGCAGAGAAGTCAGCCAGACAAGGACCCAAATGGCAAATCCCTGAGGCACTTTGGTGCTGTTTCTGACACAGAGTGTTCAATTGAATCTGCAGTTACAAACTGAACACCTTTTGATTACTTTCTAGATGAAGAACAGAAGTTTGCCACTAAAAATCTGAGACCATTTGAGAAAAAAAATCCAACATCATCATTTTGGAGATCAACTGAAAAGGCGTTCAACCAAAACTTTTCTACAAGTCTTACAAAAGGCCTTCTAGGCTTTTATTCTCTGTTTCCACTAAGTTAAAGTTATCCACTTCTCCAGAGAGCAAGGTGGGTGTCTGTCTGTCTTGGATGTTTCTAAATCATGTCCAAACTCTGAGGAATCTTTACTGATACCTTTACTCATGTGTTTCCACCTGGTGAATAGCTGGGCATAGCTCCCGACCAACTGCTGAGCCCCTCAGTATGAGTGGAGTTGCAACTTGGTAATGGGCTATGCAGAAAAGGGTGGGTCCAGAAACACTGGAGGGGATGGATATAAAAATGTCCTGGTAAGGTATCTAACCAGGAAAGAATGAAATACAAGCTGTTTCTCTCTTGAACTGGTTGTGTTTCTTGGTTTATCCATCTGGTCTACAGGTTGCATTAGCTTACATCTTCCAAACTATTTTACTGAAACCAATTAAAGGTCTAAGCAACAAAAGAATTGTTCTACTCAGTGCAAGAGTACATCTAGCCTACTATCTGACAGAGGTGCCCAGAATAGTGTACAAGAACAGACCAGGCACAGAGTCATAAATTCCCAGAATATCCCTCAGCTTCGGGGAATTTGCAATTCAAGAACTCCCTTACCTACAGATGGTACTGTAACAAAGTAGTATTTTCTTATCACTTTCTTAATCCAGATTTGATTTTTAACAACCACAGTATCCTGTGTACAGGAAGATCTTTAACTATGTGCTATGTGGGTAAGTGCCTCCCCTGTTTTGTTTTGAATCTGTCACTTGTCCCTGCAATTTTGGGCAGTCTTTGGTTCCTTTATTGGTTGTGATGAGAAATAATTTCTGTTTACTTGTTCCTTGCTTTTCTATGGCATTTCATGTGTCTTTTCCAAGATCCTCCTCTGTCATTTCTTCAACAAGCTGAAGAATCCTCTTTGTGTATTTGCATTTTGCTTGGAAAGTACTCTGCAGTTTTCATCCTGTTGCTGTATTTTTTCTATTCTATATATCTTTTAAGTTGGAGAAACCTAACTTCCATACAATCATCATGTTATGGATGCACCATTGACTTTTACTATGGCATAATGACATTTCTTTTCTGTTCTTCTTTGGAATACTGGAGGGTGAAAAGCTGGACATGACCTGGCAATGTGTGCTTGCAGCCCAGAAAGCCAACCACCTCCTGGGCTTCATCAAAAGCAGCGTGGACAGCAGGTTGAGGGAGGTCATTCTGCCCTACTACTCTGCACTTTGGAGACCTCATCTGGAGTGCTGCATCCAGCTCTGAGGTAATCAAGAAGACTGGAACACCTCTCCTGTGAGGAAAGGCTGAGAGTTGGTATTATGTTGCCTGGATAAGAGAATGCCCAGGGAGACCTTATTGCAGCCTTTCAGTACTTAAAGGAGGCTTAGTAAGAAATGTGGGGGACATACATTTCAGTAGGGCATGTTGTGATAGGACAGGGGGTAGTGGCTTTAAACTAAAAGAGTAGATTCAGATTGGATATCGGGAAGAAATTTTTTACTGTAAGGATGGTGAAACAGAGGCACAGGTTGCCCAGACAGGTTCCCCATCCCTGGAAACATTCAAGGTCAGGTTGAACAGGGCTCTGAGCAACCTGATCTAGCTGAAGGTGTCCCTGCTCATTGCAGGGAAGTTGGACTAGGTAACCTTTAAAGGTCCTTTCCAACCCAAACTATTCTGGGATTCTATGATAACATACAGAATAGTTTTAAGCTGGTGTTTTATTAGAAATATCTACTAAAACTCAAAACCGTGAGCAGTAATAGCTCGTTATTAATCTCAGGGCATGTGTGAGGTTAGTGCTGGGTTTCTGACATGCTGCCACTCACCACTTGGAAATCCTTCTGCAGACTCTTGCCATCACCTTTTAGCCCCATGGCCCTGAGTATCTCACTGCTGTCAGGGAATGCTCTCATTGTAATGATCTACTAATTTTTACAGGTTATCCATAAATGCTCACAGGCTTGAGATCAAATATAATTTTTTCTCACTGACAAAATGGACCAATTACATTTAATTTCCAACCTTTCAACATATTTTAACAAGAGAATAGTGATGATTTATAGCCATTATATAAGCATCATCAGTTATACAATAATTTAAATTTAACCACTCATATCTTCTGTACCTTTTCTACACAGAACTTCTGTTTAAGGTGCAGCAAATTCATAACAATAACAACTTCAATGCCTTTTTTTTCTGGTTCCCAGTAAGCACTATAAGGGAAATCACACATTTCTGGTGTTGACAACTAGAAATAATGAGTATGAAGATATAAATTTGGAGTTGGCCAGTTTGTCAAGAAGTATAACTGTGTCATGCCTGTCTGTCTGTTATGTCTGTTCATACTGTATCTCTCCCCTTCTTTTTTTATTTTGAAGAAGTTTTGTCTTTGGTTGTTGACAGTCTGGAAGGCCAAGGCCATGATATTGCTCCTGGGTCCAACAGTTGTCTGCCTGATATCCCATTCTGGTTAAGTATGTTCACTGCCAACTTGAAGGCTTTAATTTTCATGTTTTGCTTAGTGTTTGGTTGGAGAAGGTGTAGGAATAATTGGGTGTAATAATGGACTGTTCATGCCTGTAAAGTAAAAAGAACACATTCACAGGCTCACTTCCTTCTACTGTTGGTGCAAACTGTTTTACTCAAGCTGATTTGCTGTGGAAGCTTATCTCTAGGTTTGGCTGTGAGAGGAAAAGTAAATAAGCCTAAGCAATTAGAGTGATGTTCATACAGGCGCAAAGAGCCGGCATAATGCCCTACTTACTCTTGCCTTCAAACCCCTTTAATCATCATTGCAGAGCTTAAGTTGTATACAAGGCTTTTGTGCGGTGTATTTCCCACACAGAGTATTGGAGTGCTTCTATTTCACTATAGAAATCCTCAGCCCTAGAGACATATCGGGTACCAAAACAGCTCTGAACACCTCAGCCCTTGATGGAATGAGCCACTTGAGTAATGAGTGGACAAGTTTTAGAGTCTCCAAGGTCATTCAAAAGTTTATAGTATTGCTACATCATGGCCAGGCTTCGCCAACGAAGATTTGGGAAGGGCTCTACCCACGCCTGCTGATGGCTAAAGAGGCCGTCTGCTTAGAAGCATTGTAAAAACCCATTCTGCTCTGTGTAATTCTACAAACAACAGATAAATATGGCAAATGTAAAATGATGGCAATCAAAGGCTTCTGAAAACCATCCACGCTACCTTGGTAATTATCTGCACATCTAATGAAGTGTAAACCCCAATGGAAATCAACATACCACTGGGATTGCCTTTTCTGTAATTTAATGTTTTTTATAAAATCTTCTTTTTTTCCCTGGTAATGGAATTTCCTTTTGTTTGTTTACCCTACTGGTACTTTAAATTTGAGCAGTTAAAACAGTTTTGCAAGGATTTCCCAAAAAAGCTTTATTCGTATTACTGAAATTCATAGTAACTACTTATTTCTTTCTCATGTGGTGCATCCTAAAAGTGAGCGATTTATCTATTAGGTTTACATCAGTGGTGGCCTGAGGGGATAATTTCAGGAAAAAATTCTGTAATATTTTCTGCAGCAAAACTCTTCATGTAAGGACAGAAAAATCACAAGGCTGTTGAACTGATTCTTCTATTCTCTGGTAAACTACAACAACAACAACAACAACAAAAAGGGCAATTTTAGCCCATTTATTAAGAAAAGCTTTAGGTATAAGCAAATATTTGAACAATGTGAACAATGTGTACTTTACTTTTGAATGAAGGATATGTAAAATTGACTGAGTCATAGATTTTAGTGTGTAAAGATAAGGTTTAATCAGCTAATGTAATCTCATCTATAAATTAGTTCACGGAATTTAAGTCTTACACTAAGACCAAAATATGTGTTGGCTGAGGAACATCTATAAAATATGTAAGTTTATGTTCTTGTGTGTGTGTTTCTCTGCTCATTATCCCCCCCCCAACCTTCCNCTCCCCCCCCCCCCACCTTCCCCCCCGACATAGATGTGGCTCAGACACAGAACCTAGAGGTAGCTGAAAATTTTGGTCATTTATCATCATCCCTGGTCAGTCATCTAACTTTGCCCTCATCTGCTACCACACGAATTATCAGTTTTATTCTCCTGTGAAAGTCTCTGTGTATCTGTTTTTCTCTTGGTGTCTTCTCCCAGGCTGACAGCGTAACATATTTTTTTTCTCCCAGCCAGAGCATTTACAGGGAGGACAGAGAAAAATACTGCTAAAAAGGGAGCTGGGGAAATAAGAGAGAAGAGCCATCATCAAGCCAGTCTTTTCATCTTTTCCCATTGGGAATTTAAGGCCAGATTCATATCTGACGGTCAGAACTGGCCCAAGCAACTCACTGAGGTGGGTCATATTGATATTTTGGAAGAACTGTACGTGACAGGGTAGAAACAGACAAGGAGGTGTTCAGGGAAGATCTAAACAAGACTCTCAGGCTTCTACCCTCTTTGTCCCATTCCTCTGGAGTATGGGATTTCATCTCTCCTCACTACCCTGCAGTTGACAATTGCTACCATTAACCCCTTGGTCTCCCTGCTTTCTTTCCAGACTCCTGGGACACCATAAGGAAGGTGGAGTAAGCAAAGGCCAGGGCCCTCCTGACAGGGTAAAGAGATGAAGGGCAGTAAGGGGATGAGAAAGGACATCAATGTATAAAGCTTTCTGATCCTGGTACTGCAAGTGGCAGTAAGGACAAATGGCTTCTTGAGAAATGTACTGACTACTGTCTCATGTGCCCCCAGGTCACACCGTTAATGCATGTGCTCCACAGCATCTTCTGCTTCCTGTGTTTGTGCCCCACTCCTGGGCCACCAAACTTCAAACCTTTTCTAGACAGCCAGACTTCAGCTTTTGCTAATTTTGCTCTCAGTGGTGCTATTTCCCAGGAATGATGACTGAACTCTATGAAAACAGAAATTCTGATGATTGTTTTTATGTCATGCAGTAATTTTTTTTCCACAGTTACTCTTGTATTTACCCTTCTAAGTCTATCCAATTACTAACATGAACTAATCTATACTGTCCCAAATTTATCAACATTCTGTCCTTTTTCATGCAGAAATGATACACCACATGCCTGAAAGCCACAAGTATCTCAGACACATTTCTGATGTACAGCTGAATGTAGCAGGATCCAGGTATAAGGAACACTGGTAAGAGCACCTGACTTGTAGCTGGTTCTACATTCAGGCCATGACTAATATCTGAATCATTACATATTTGCTTGAAGAGAGGCAGAAGACATCTGCTACAGGAAAGGGAGGATTGTAACTACTGGCCTGAGTCATAAGCCTCCTTGGTAGCCTTTGTTGTTCTGTACACAATGTATTTTCCCACTCACAAGTTCATCTTGACTTGACAAGTGAAATACAAGATTTACTTGCTGTTTCTTTTGGCTTTTGTAAAAATAAGTTCAAATTTTCCTCTTTTTTTTTTTTTTTTTGGATAGTACAAATGTAAGGTGTGTTTTCAATTATCATGAAGAAATTAACCTTGTAGACACCTGATTGCTTATTATTTTGAATTATTTGACTTCAACACTTGTTTATTAAAATATAAAAAAAAAATTAGAGGGGAGATGTAGTTGAACAACACATTTAAAGTTGGGGGATTGGCAAATGAAACTGTCCTTTTCTGTTTTTGATATTTTTCGTTTTTCATTATGGCAAAACAGGTGCCTGAGTTTCCACTCTAAAACTAGATTGCTGACAGAATAGCACCAGTCACTCATGAGTAATCACTATTATGGTCAGTGAAAGGGTGATGGTTTTGTATGTAACACATTTAACAGAGGCTTAAGTACAGCTCTGTCTAGTTGAAAAGTACCGAGTAAGCTGCAGATTTTCTTTGTGAGAATACCTGCAAGGGAAATTTGATGGACGTGATGAGGAAAGGTGGAAGATGCCTGGGAGAAATAAGTCTGGAGTCCATGAAGGCTGTAAGACAACCACACACAGGAAGTGGTGAGTGAGACTGTGGTTCTTCAGATCTAGTTAAGCACTTTGCTGTTCAACACCCAGACTTCGAAATATCAGGAAATGCTTTGACAACTAGCATCTCCTTAAGATAGATCCCTTCTACGGAATGCATTCTTTAACCCCTACTTATAGGAAAATTGCTACTGAAGTCACCCAGGATAGCAGAATTCTTAAACCTGATTTAGGTGAAGTAACACTAAAACCCTCATGAAGTGCAAATTAATTGGAAGGAGTTTAATTGGGATCACTGGTTTATTGGGATTTCTCCCAGGGAACTGATTTAGTCTAATGAGAATGGATGGCAGTATCTACTGATTAACTGGGAGAGTGTTAGCATATGTTGAGCTTAATGGGGAAGGCTCTGGCAAGTTTCAAAGTGTGTTCAAGGTTTTTCCTAGCTCTGAAGGGTAAGGTCTGCTTTTCATTACTATTGTCATAAGATATTTTATTTAGGAATGAATCCCATCCACACTGCTTTGCATACAAATTCTTCCTTCCACCAGCAGATTCGCTACTTGTGATATAATATTATATAATATATAATCATATATTTGAAAAGTCAGACCATCTGTCTTCCTACAGGAAATATAATTAGAGATAGCTATAAGGTACCTTTGCAGGAAGAGGAGAAGCAATTCTGCTGTCAATGGACACAACAGACAAGACAGGATTGACAGCTGCTTGTGATATTTTAACTGCCTTGTTCCGAGGCTTTCTACTCTGCATCCATAGGGTGCTAAAAAATTATTCCTACTCTGATCACTTCAGGGAGTTACTATATGCCTAAATTTGTAGAATTGTCAAATCCATAGCTAGATCATATATAAAATTTTGCCTTCAAAGTCTCTCTAAGTACCATGTTCAAGACATCTTCCATCTGTGCTTGTACTGACTTTTCTTATCTTTCCCCTGAGAAACAATTCACATTCATCTAAAATTCTTGGCACGTCAATTTGATATAATTCAGAAGTTCATATGCAGTGTATATAATAAACTATATGCAGATATAATAAACTATACCTTAATATCTACTGATGTTGCCCACTGGTTATCCTTAATTGCTTGCATAAATTCACTCAGGTTAAGAGATTTTACTTTGCGGTTAAAAACTCTCTCATGGTACAGCAATGTCCTACTGAGAAGGTTTTGATTTAAGATCTCCCTCTGTTCAATTTGGCTCATGCTTCAATGTTTGTACTGCTGAATTTTAATTCTTTGTACTGTACCCAGGGATTCAGGGCAAAAAAGTTTGAGTGCAACAATAATATGAATGATTGATACAGCCTCTATCAAAGTTGCCAACTTGCTAATCTCTACATTTGCAATGTTAATGTTTCCTACAAAATTGTCAGTTATCTGGTGTATTATGGTATTAAAGAACCCTGGCTGCCAGAGCTAAGCTGTGCAGTAGTCAGCTACACAGTTATTAAACACATTAAAGTAGAAGATATCAAAAAAGAGCTTTTCCCCTTCCTCCTGGCACCTTTCATTTGTTCCAGGAGTTCTAGCAGAAAATCCATGAAAACAGGTTACTCTCCAAGGTCCTGTTTTACTACAACGACAATAGTTTATAGCACTATTCTGCTCCTTCTTCATTTCTACTGTCAAGTCCTGTTACTTCTCTCCACTTCACAATCCATTGCACTCTTCCAAGGTGAGATCAGACCTCCCACTGACAAACTGTGGTCCTGGAGAAACCATTCCTCTTCTCTTTTTAGCCATCATTTTCCACCTATCGGTCTGCTTCCATTAAGGCTGTCAATCATCTGAAGACTCCTTGGATTCAACCCTTCTGCCTGGACTCAAAAGCTTTCTTCCCTGCCACTGATAACCTGCTTTCTCCTCAGTCCACTGTAAGCGTGATTTCTTTACTTTTGTACCCACACCATCCTCTGTAGGACAAAAACTGGTCCTGTTTGTAACTGGGCACCTGCTGAGGCCATTTTTCTTGTGCAACTCATGTTCTTCATTCAGCTTTCTTCCTCACAGGTGACTCTGCATTATCAGAACAAATATACCTCTAATACACTTCTAATCTAGGGGAAATGTGAAAAAAGAGTGTTTCCTACTCCATAAAAAGTGGTGTAACTTTACAAGGGTTTCTAGGCTTTTTCAGCCTATAAAAACAAAGTGTATGCCAAAAAAAAAAAAAAAAAAGAAAAAAGAAAGACCAGCAACACCCTGCTGAGAACCCCTCAACCTACTATTTCCCTCTACAGCTATATGCCAATTAAGGCATTTCATACTCAGGGAGAGATGTGGGGTAGAGCTTTTTTGAAAAGTCGTGGATCTCATTCAAGGAAGTATTAATCCAATTACTGAGTCATTTTCAACATGAAAAGTTGCATCTAAAAGCTGATTTATGCACCTATATCTGTCCCCCGGAATTTTGCTATTGAATCCTATAGGTGCAGAGTAACTACTGAATTTATCCGATGAAGCCTATTTATACTATTGACACTTTTAAACCTGATCTTGTCACTCTTCTTCTTCAGGCAAATAATTGCTTGACACTCACTTGATAGTGCAATGGCACAGTAGAAAGTCCTAAGAAGTCAATAATTTAGAAGACTCTCAGTGTCTCTGAGCTGCGTTAGCAAATTTTGGTATCGTGAGCAAGAGCTTCCCATCCTCCAGTTCTGAAAACCTCTGCAGAATTACTTGGGGCATCTGTTGTTGATGCAGGAGAAGGGAACACAGTCAGAGTAGGATGGAAAAAGATGTTTGGACACACTGAGACCTCATCACACAGCACAGGACTACAACTCTATTCAGAACCCAATATGATGCTACAAAGCTGAGCTGGCTTTACTGTATTTGGTAGAAGACGCATTGCAAGCCAAGGTAAGAGCAGGGGCAGAGGCTCAGAAAAATTTTAAGAGGATCTTCATAGAAATGAACTTCCTCTGATAATTTCTACAACAGTTGAGGAGAGGATGATCTAAGCCCTTAGAGCTCATTAGATTTTGATTTAAAACCCACAGGCTTCAAGACATGGAGACACCCTTCAGGTTGTGCAAAGCCTTTGTTCGCTTCAGGTTAAATCTGACCTCACTTCATAATAAATCAAAGCTTTTGTAGCCATCAGGTCTTGGTAAAGGAATTGTTTTGCTTTAAAAGCACTGTTGGAACAAGAGGAAGGGCTAATCCAGGAAGGAGCAAAATATGAGACTTTGTACCCTGCTAAACAGAGTATGCTCAGAGATGCTACTGGTACTGTCATTTATATAAGGCAATATCCTTCCACCCCAGCATGTTGCCACGCACTTACTGACATTAAAATTAGAGAATCATGCCTGGAACATGACTATAGTGTTTAGATACTGTATGTAAAAAGAAACCCCTCTGAAACTCTCACCATAAGTGCCCTAGCACTGGGTACCTATTCATTAATTCTGCACAGTAAGTAGAGCACAGTAAATATGAAAGCCATATTGAGAATAGGCAGTATCTTCACACCCTTGAGAGAAGCCCTGCATACTTAAATAGTGACTTGGTTTTAGTCATTGTGTTGCTATTCTTCTCAGTTTGATACATTGTTTTCAAGAAAATAAAATTTCTTGGAACAACTTTTCAATGGATTGGACTATCTGCTCTACTTAAATTTTTTTCAGTCCCCTTTTTTAAAATTTTTAATTTTTTTTTTTCCCCCTCAAGAAGGATTATTTTATTTCTCTTTCAGGACAAAAAGAAGGAACATAGATACCAGGGTGAACACAGGAATTCGTAGCTTTAAATGACAGAATATCATCACAGTCACAGGAGACTGGTATTTGTCTCTAATAACTTAAACTCATCTCACCATCTACAGGTAAGACACTGGATAAAACTGCTTGTCTAGTCTGTAGTCAGTGGAAGAAATGTGTTCAAAAAATGTTTATGCCCATGTACTTAGACACCTGTTTTACGATGACAGTCACACCATAGAGGTATTTTTATCTCATCTTGGAATAGAGAGGAGCCTGGGGACTAGCTGAGTCCTTATACTTAATTATTAATCTAGAAATAGGAGACACAAAGCACAAGTTTTGTCTTAAGTTCTGACTACTACCTTTTATTAATTTTATTGAAAATCTATTAGGTGGCCTAGAAGGAAGCATTTAGGAAAAAAACCAGCTGTAAGACCTGTAGTTCACTGCTCATTGCATTTCCATTTTTTATATAATGGCATGATAGTTTTCTTTCAATCTTTTCGAAATTCTCCATGGTTCTCTGATTTCTTAGTAACACATACGAAAACCTCAAATGCATGTTTGATATGGTCATTTCAAGACCTGAAACTGTGTTCTTACAGAGTTTTTAAGTAAAACCCATCCATTTTTAGTTATCCGTGTTTCCTATCATACTCAGTTACTGTCAAAATACAAAACATTTTATATCATGATATAGAACTATTTTATTTTCTTGAACCCAAAAAACTCATTGACTTCACTTCCATTACAGTACTAAAGCCAACACATACTCCACTATGCCCAGTCGGTAAAATATCAAAGTAATTGTTTAAATTTCTTCCAGTTATATGAACTTCAGCTGCATTCTTATACCTAATATCTTACAAATTATTTTCCTGTATCTTTTTCCTTTCTTTATCTATTCTTTTTGTTTCAGACCTTATAACTGGTATTGGCTGCTATCTATTCTTTCCACTTGCTACTTGTACAGCTTCCATTTTATGGAGCAATCTTTACTTCTTCTCCTAAAGTGTTTTAATAATGAGTTTCTAGTATTTTATTCCAAAATGTGAGATCTTTTTTTAGCAAAACACTGTGAGCAGTGATTGATTAGTGTTTAAAATCTTTTTTCCCCAGATGGTTTGGCTCAAAGTAGTGATCAGTTTTGCAAAATTCACTCTTGCATTGAAAATATATATCATTGGTTTGGACTTTATTCTGTCTACCAATATCAAATGTAATAAATTCATTATATCTTTACCTTAAACTACAACTCAGATCAAAGACGAAACCCTGCATTTGTCATAATAAAGGCAAGGAGACAATTCCTTCATATTTAATGCAGCATTTTCATAATCAGGAAATCATTACTGTAATTTTTTAACCACTTCTAAAAAGCCCTGTACAGGCTGTAAGTGACCATCAGCACGGGTTGCTAATGCCAAAGATGACAGAATTTTTCCTCCAGTGTGCTACGAAAAGCTGTTTATAGCTGTTTATAACTCATTGCAGTGTTACGTGGCCTGTAGCAGGCACAGATGAGCATGTGATCTGCCTCTGCTGTCTATTAATAATTGAGGAATATTCAAGCCTACTATTTTAGAGTTGCCAGGCACAATACAGTTCTGTTCCCAAGCTCTGCAATCCACTCGATCTATTCCAAACAAGCTTAGTTAACCATCCCTGTTGCACAGGTCTTTTCCATGAGCTGAAGTAATTATCCAGCATCGATGCATAGACATTAATTCCAAATCTTCTAGTTTATTACTAGATTCTTAGCGCTGGCATATAGTCAGCTAGAGAGTCTCTTTTCATACATCTTGGTGACTGGGTTGGCTTTATCCTTGACACTTCAATTGTCTGGTGAATGAGAACACTTTATTTTTTCCTTTCCATCACCTTTTGTTATTCAGGTTGGTGCCTGGCTGGTACAGCTCACCAATTCCACAGACAGGACTTTCCTATTTGCTTTAGATGAGTACAGCTAAACCAAGCAGCTTCTATTCCTCACAGCAAATGGATGAGGATTCCGCAGAGCCCAAATACTCCACCTAAACCCACATGCCAAGTTATCATCTCTCTTCCTGCTTTCTATTCTGTTTTCCTTGTATTATAGAAAGGCTTTCTGACCAAGAATTGTATGAATGGCCCCTGTCTTTCAGCAGTCTACTGGGAAGTCTTTTAGAGACAATAAAGCCAGCTGGCATTAGCACCTGTGGGGGAATTACCATTCAAATTACTAATTCTAATCTTTGAGCCTTTAGAATTGTATTAAATCAGCTTAAGGAAGAGCATACATAGTTAAAATGTTGGAAGAAGCAGGCAGATTCATGTTTCTTTAGAACTAGCTTCCAAAAGAGCTTCTGACCTGTGTTTCTCCTTCCTCATAGAATATATTCTCAACCTATTCTTCAACTCTGGCTATTTAGTCAAAAGAAAAATTCCTGGAAGTTGAGTAGTGGAAAGCTGAGCAAGACCATGTAGTGAGGGTTTATGAAAAATCTCATTGCAGCAGATAAAGCCAATTACATGTGCTACTGAGGAGTAAAATAAGCCTTGCTCAAATGAAATTTCTTCCCTGGATGTTACATTTACTGAGCTCTTGCGTCACTGTAAGTGGGAACACTGAGCTGAAGATACATTAATATAACACTATGAAAATTCACAGAGGAGAGAGCAGGTACTGGGGAATCATCTAATGGGGAGATAACTCTCCAGTCACACTGGGAAGGGAAGAGGAGACAGCTGCTTTCCCTGGTGCAGAGCATCACTCAGGACTGTCAGCATCTCTCCTGCCTACAGTCCACTTCCCTTCCCAGCGCACTCTAGGAAGAAATACGTAACTGGGGGAAAAAAAAAAAGGGGGGGAAGAGTGAGTAAGCAGAGACATTCAGCCCAAGGAGAAAAAGTTCTGATTTCTCCAGTGTGCTGGCATGGGTCTCTGCTGGTTGCAGGGTGGGCTTGTCCCTGGACTCCAGCCAAGGACAAAGGGAAATTGCTGTCCCTGGCGTTTTGCTTGCTCAGCTTTCTCCTCATGTCAACTCCCTGAAGTCAGATCACTTCAGCTTTACTTGTGCAAAATCTTCGTGCAGCAGGTTGACAGTGTCACAGTTTGAATTCTTTACATTTTCTTACTGCGCTGTTTTTATGATCTAAGAAAACTGAATTCCTCATTGAGACACCACTTGTTAGCATCTTGAGTTGGATAGTGAATAGGTGTACCCTATGAGAAGAAATTAAATCTATCTTATTAAGATAGATTTAATAATTGAGAACTTAAACAGTTCTGATAGCCTTTAATCTGCTTTCCTGGCATCTTGTATAGAAATTAAAGTTTTACTTTATTAGGCATCCTTTGTCTATGTATTCACTGAAGCTTTAGTCATCCTTCTGTATCCACTTTAAAAATTGGAGAGAAAAATAGCTAAAATATTGAAACAAGAAAGTACCAGGGGTTTTGGTAGAAACCATAAAGTATCAGGTAATTTGAGACAAAAACATGCCAATGCTGTACTGTGTTCTCTTCAGTTAATCCCAAACCACAGAAAACTAGATTTTGTGATGAAACAGAACCTGTTACCACTTTAACATCACCCAATATTGGAACAAACTTCATAGAAATTGCTGCAATTAGTGTATAAAGATCAATTCAGTAAATTATGCTTTAAAAATGCATTGAGAGACTTAGGCTAATTTTATTAAAGGTTTTAATTCTGATTCTCTGTCTAGTAGTTGGGTAACTGTGAAAGAACTATTTATTAATTTAAAGCTGATTGATGCATACTAATGCATTTTAGATTTAATAATCACATCTTCCTTAATTGAATTGTATTTGCTCAGACAGATCATATAATTAAATCAAGTCTTTTCTAATCCTTCTCACGCCAGATTATTGTATGGCACATTGGGGAAGAATAGTCAAAAGTATGAATATAGTTAATTTAAGACCACTAAAGAGATCTGTAGTCATGTGAAAGTTTAGGATATTAATAATTTTCCAAAATAAAGACATGTATTTTTCCATGCATTTGTTCTGTAATAATTAAGAAGTGTATAGAGGCAGCAAGTCTTCAAATATGGCTAGGAAGGAAAGAGTTTTAAGAAAATCCAGCAAATTTATACAGCAGACAGTGAAATCCTCATGCCACATGACCAGCAAGTCACTTCAGACAACTGCACTCAAGTGCCTTTATGGAGAATGAAGATATCAGAGGGAAGACGCAGAAAACAAAGAGAGGAATGAGAAAATACTTTACTGGACACTTTAGTGTGCTTGTGTATACCGTGTCAATGGTTCCCAAGATGCAAGTCCAGAACAGAGGAAGGGTATTCCAAAATATAAAAGATAAAAAAACCTGGTTTGAATGAGGGGGGAAAAATCAGTTACAGTTGGGGATGGATTTCAAGAAGACATACCAAGGGAAAGACAAAGGAATAAAGGTATTTTTCAAGGAAGAATTTTATCTGTCAGCTGGAATTTTTATAATCCACTTTGCTCCTTTACTGAGAGAGTTGTAAGAGGAGGAGTAAAGAGTTTAGGCATACAGAGGTTTACTCATTGAATGCATTTTTCTGATTGCTGTGGACCTTTTGATAGAATAAAATTACAGGAATATAATTCATAGTGTGATGTTCGAACTTGGCATTTTCTTCTTTTTATGGTAGATCAGAGGAACTGGATAAACGGATATGCTACCAATGCATCTTCTGTGCCCACAATACTTTAAAAGATCTATTCTGCAAAGTAAAGATATGGAAATAAGCACCATCTTTTTCTCTGATAAATGATGTATTGCCTCAAGTCAGAATTACTGACCTGATCTAATTTGTCCATCACAGTTAAATTACAGGATTTATCCTTTTTAGTAAACAACACTTGTTTCTGATTTAAAAACTGACCTGCAGCAGGATCTGACTTCAATCCTTGGTTTCCAAACAGTATAATTTTATTAAAGATAACATTGTGGGGCTATAGTGTTTTGTTTGAGGATTTTGGTATTATGCTCTATGGTATATCACTTGAAGAATGATTTACTCTTAATATCATTCGCAACCTTGTACTAGCAAAGGTCTTATAAAGATTTGTTTCCTTGACTACCCCATATCACAGGCTTGAAATGTAATTCCACAGCAGTAAAAGGAAAAAACCAACTTTGACACTGGTGTATAATTAATAGCATATCACAGAAAGGAATCGGTTTAGTGTAGTGCTGTCAAGGTGCTGCTTGTGAAGTAAATGCATGCTTTTCTTTGCAAGTGATTTGTAAAAGATATGCAGGATGATCACTTTTCGTCCTGGTACAAAAGAGTACTAGTGTCTGTCTATAATGTTTCTTCACTGGGGCAAGCATGCATTGGCTGAGCAGGGTATGTCACTTCTTACAACTTAGCACTGGCAACTGTAGGGGTTTGCTCCTAATTTGAAATAATGCCAACCTACATGACATACACTGTGTAAAAGGACAATACAATTACAATAAAAACTGCTTACACCTGCACCCCCTGCTAAAGGTCTTCTTGTCACAGTGCCATCTGGAAATATTCCTGCAGTTTCCAGTTCAATACATGCCTTGTGTCTAACATGAGCTCAGGGCACCTGTCACCTCTTATCCAGGTTTTTTGGAATGGGAATCTGAGCAGCCAATTTATCTCTAAATAGGGATACTTCGTCTAAATTCAGTTAATGCAAAGAAACCTGGCCCTAGGCTGGGGAAGGGTCCTGCCATTCCTGGCCTGGGTTCTGCTTAGATGTACTCTTTGATATAAAATAAGGATGAACAGAGTATTACTGCATGGGCTGATTGCTCCTCTAATTAGGAATTAGCTGGCTGCTCATCTTTTTCAAGTGCTCAGGACTTCGTTTCAGGCACTAGATAACTGCTGTGGCAAAAACTTTTCTCCCAGTTCACAACTGTTTTATTTTGCTGACTGAAGACCAGTCCTTTAAGGAACCAGCAGCACTGAGGATCTCTGTTTATAAGTGAACATAACCCCACTGACAGCAGGACCAACTTGTTGGAAGACAGAGGGTAGTTTTACTTGCCATAAACTTCCTTGTCTTCTACAGCACAGAAATTACATTTGGAAAAGGTATTTTCCTATCAGCTTGTTGAAAGTCTTTCTAAGCTGGCTAGTCAGCTTCACAGCCTGTGCTCTTTCTATTAGCAATATAGATGAAGTTGACAAAATGTGCTTATAGTCTTTCCATGTACCTATCATCTCCCACATTTCACATCACTGGCATGCCTTGTCAGGGTAGAGTCCCGCTTGATAATAAAATGCTAAATAAATTATAGCTGGAGGGAATAGAGATGGTGTTGACTGATGCTAATTCCCTGAAGTCAGTGAAACAGTATCTTCTGAGGCTGTGTTAGTGACAGTAGGTTGAAAGAAGAAATGTTTGCTTCTGAATTTAAAAAAAAATTGATTACATATTGCATCTCTAGTGAGCAAAGAGGATTCTGCTGGATGTACATGCCATTTGTGATAATATAAAAAAGATCTGATGGTGCTGAAGATCCTTCATATCTTTAGTATTATTCTGTGAGCACAAGTTATGCAATTAGAAAATGGTAATGTACTAATCCATCTTTCTACAGTCTCCTCTGGATTTTCACTTCACAGAAGTGATTGTCTTATTTCAATACTTCTATAGTCCCTCCCGTACAGACAAAATGACATGGTTTTAAGTCTGGTAGATGCAATACTATTTCCAAAAAGGACTTTTCTTTATTTAGAGAAAAAAAAAAGGACTATGAAATAGATGATAGAAGCTCCCTATCATGACTAGGACTGAATACCCTAAATACCACCTCTGTTCTTTTCCTTCCTTTCCTTCCTTTCTCTCCTTACTTCCTTTCCTTCATTTCCTTCCTTCCTTTTTATTTATAAACTGTTATAAACCCTGTCTTTGCCATTTTCTATTTATTTTGTTGTGGGAAATAAGCAACTAGCCTTCTAAATTGGATCTAAGAAAAGCTAGGAAGACCTTTGGTATTTTTTGTATACAGTGGATTTAGATAAAGAAGACTCAGAAATTACAGAAATTTGCTCCTTGGCCAAGACACGTCGCTCTTCTGTGCCTTGTTTTCCACATTCACAGATGACACCAGCTTTCGTGAAGGAGTCTGAGATGTGAAATGCCTGCTACAGAAAACCTTTTCAGGCTTATTCTTGCTCTTGCTTTCCCTTTCATTGTGGCAGATAATCACAAAAGGTCAAGGCATTTACAAGGGAAGCACAGGTCAAAGATACCCACATCCCATACATATTTCTGTTTGTTTCAGCTATTTTGAAAATAACAGCTTTTTCTATTCCCAGCTGATCAAGGTGGTATATCCAGGGATTGTCCTGAGAGACAGAGACCAAATCATGGAGATCAGGATGAAAGAAATGACTGAAAATGTCAAGTATCACAAATCAGTGGCCAAGAGATAAGACATATGTTAAGAAAGAAAGAGTTCAGTCATTATGCAAGAGAGACAATGTTGGGAGTGAGAAGTGTCCATTGTCACTTTCCAGCTTCCTTAGGTTGCTCATATTTGTGGAAGATGTCCTACCAAGTGGAAGAGACAGAGCAGGAGAACTGCCCCATGCCTTTGGAAAAAATGGGAAGTAATTTGCAGAACAGTCTCTCATGATGTCATATTCATGTAGAGCAATTAGGAAGCGCCTGGTCTGCCTTAAGTGTCTCTTGGGAAGAGCATTGGCCTACCAATCACGTAACAACAGGGTAACAATGGGAAATGAATCTCTGTTCAGAGAGAGAGAAAAGACTGAGGATGTCTGAAAGCCTGTGTGCTCATGCTCCCAAATTATCCAGGAGATTTCCTTTATCTGACTGCAAAACTAATGAACCTACTCAGTCTGAGCCTGTGTAGTTGTTACAGGTGTTAATGTGTGTAGGTCCTATCTCCTGTTTGGCAATATTTTTTAATCTGGAAAATAAGTGTGAAAACAGTTAGTTAGAGATGGAGATCTTTAGCACAAAATGCCTGTAAGCATAAAAACATGTAACCTGAAGTCCTCCTAGAAATGCACTTTTTCAACTGCTATTTTTATAAATAACTTGTTTCTGTGGCATTTACGGTCATTTCCTTCCTTAGAAATGTTGTTTCACAGTTGTCTGGTCCAAAAAGCACAGACCTTATTTGGCTTCTGCCTTAACTAACCAACCAGTAAAAATTTCTCTTGAAATTCACAGCTGTCTTCACTGAATGTGAGTAAATGAGCCTGTCAGGTTGAGCTGACTCTAAACTTTTCTTGTCTTTGGGATGCAAATCCTTTTAAGTATATTTTGGTCATCTCTACTTGATTTTCATGGGACATGGGGGAGGGGGAGAAACTTCTTCATAAAGGAAAGAAAATGAAAAAGATCTACTTTAAATCACTGTTCAAAGTCACCATCAAAGTCATCATGCTACGCGCAAGAACCTAAAGATGCTGGGCTTCTCTCTTCCATATGTTTGCGTGAGAAACAGGATTTCTCTCCACTGTTTTCACCTTTCACTTATGATTTAAACCATATTGGGGCTGTGACTGGTAGCTGTCACAGGAGACTGAGGTTCCCCAAATTCCTCACCATTTTCCATATTCTTTACCTTCCTGGCCTGGATACTCAGCAATCTGCTTCTTTTAAAATAACATTCCCCTGACACAAAGTTTCAGAACACTACTTAAAATTGCCCAGCTCATATTTAATTCATGTTTGGATTTCCCCAACTGGAGATGCTTAAGTATATATTATGGCCAGCAGACTGGAAAACCCCAGATATTCAAGAGCTGGATAAAAAACTCATAATAACATGGAGCATAAAATATTTGCTGTACTTCTTAGTCCTCCTCCAGCCCACAGGCAGAGGCAGAAACAGGATAAAAATCAGTGTGGTGCTCAGATAGTGCAGCATTTCAGACATACAATCATCCTTACCACAAATCCCTCTTTACTGCTGGTATATATAATATTTTCTTCCAACTTTATGATAGAGTCACATGTCCAGTCTACCTTAATGTATACAAAAAATCAGACATTAATGTGTAGTATTCTGAATGTTCTATGGTAATTTTGGGGGGTAAATTTTATAGATTTTTATTGTAAAAATGGAAGAGTTTTCATCTTGACAGATGATGAAATGTATAATTCTCTGTGTTTAGAGGGCTGGCGCTGGCTTTGCAGAGGTGGGAACCAAATCTTAATACCACCCAGCAGTCTGTTTGTCGAACTTTCCAGGTACAAAATATTTTAAGGTGTTTCTGGAGTACAAGATCTCCTGAGCTCTTTGCAGCTGGATTCCTGAGATCTTGTTTTCAAGAACATTCGAAATGCAGATGGGGGATGAGACATGGGTGTAATTTTCATTAGCAGGTGGGTTTATTAAGCAGCTATTATTAGGTACCAGTTTTCCCCAAATGCAGATACCATTAAAAATCTGGCTTATGGCATTAAAGGCAAAATTACAGAACAAACTGCAACCAAAAGCCTTAAAACTTTAGAAGTTTTTAAAAAGACATTGCTTAATCCCAGTGAGGATCATATCGAGGATACAGCTGGATTGAGATCATGTAAAGGATTTCTTAACATGTGGTTGGGATGACCTACATAATGTACTTGTAACTGCTGTTTGTGAGCAGCAAGACCACGGCAGAGCATGCCCTGAAAACTTAAGCAAGTGTAAGGGAAAGTGAGGATTACTGACAATAACTGGAAATAAATATTAAAAAAAGTTTTTTAATTGAACAGTCCTGTGGAGCAATTGCAGTGAGAGGACTCTGCTTAGTCTTTTCCCATATCTTAATGGAGAAAAGAGTTATAAAGATTAATTATTTAAGAAGACAGCCTGTATATTCCACTGCTTAACCAGTGCTTACAAGACAGAAGAAATCTTCTCCAGCTGAAGACTCTGACTGTGTCAAGAACAGGAATGTTATGAGGAGTGACAGAAGAATTTTAGTTCTGTGCCACACTTGCCTTTACTGTTCCATATGTTTAGTCTTGCCCAGTTTAATACAGCAAACTCTTCCCTGATTTCAGGATTGCATTTTTTTTACCTCTTAACCAAGTCAGACCCTGTGGTTTATATTTTGTATTTATACTTCAAGTTCTGATGTGACAAAGGTTTCAATTGGATACCACTTGCTGGGACCAGAAGTGTGCTTTCAAATATTTTTAAATATTTTATAGACTAGCACCCAAAAGGAAGCAGAGCCTTGAAGAAAAATAACTGCTACATCAGCTTCTTCTCTGTGACTGCTGATAAATTAATGATTATTCTTTTACATCCCTTATACCAACAGCATGCATGAAAGGCTTTAACATTCAGGATACCCAAAAATATTAGAAGAGGGAGGCCAAGATGGAGTCCTAGATAAATTGTGATGAGCTGGAGCCAGCCGCTGGAAGAGGGGGAGTTGTGGGTCACCTATTAAGGCAGGGAATAACTGGTCTTCTGAGAGCATCCCAGGTTATCTGCAGGCAGGAGGAGCAAGGGGACCAGTGCTTGAGGGTCTTCTATTTGCTACTTGTTGCATTTGAACACATTAAATAATTAAAACTTGTGTAACAATGTGTTGTGTGCATACACACGTGTGTATACAAAGGACTTGGGAGAGGGCAGAGTGGGAGAAAGTAAACACGTGGTTTATTTATTTGGATTTTTGTAAAAGTAGACAAATGAAAGGTGCTTGATTTTAGATTGGCAGACTAGATGAAAAGAAGAAAATAAAAAATACACACAGCTGGTCCTCCTAATCAGGAAAGGGAGAGAAATGTGTCCAAGAGCCCAGTCCACCATAAGCTGTTGATTAAGCAGACCAGCTGTTATTTAATTCAACTTTCTCTGAAGTATTGAGGGTTTCTGGAGTGCCCTGAAAATCAAAATGTTTGGCTTATCTAAATCAGATATGGTAATTTTTTCCTCATCTCTTTTCTTTTGATAGAGTTCCATTTGACATTTATTTGGTTTTGTTTCGTGCTTCTTCAGTTTCAATGTTTCAGAAAGCAAAGCAGCCTGGAGTTAAGGGGTGTACAGAGCCTCGTTGATCTTCTTCAAGCCTCTAAAGCTGTCTTCAGTGACTGTCATATTAGTGGGATAAAGAAAGGTACAGTGTGATGTTGGAGCACATGCAGGTTTTCAGACTCCATGGCACCAGTTTTCATTCTTTCTGTGCTCTGCTCTAAAATAATTTCTCAAGGATTTAAGTGGATGCTGAAACAGCAGTTTAAAAATTCTTTGCTTTGATCTGAAATACCTGAGGAAAAAACATGGATTTTCTGGAGTCCTTCTTTCTATGTTTCTAAAATATTTATTTCATTTACCAGCCTGAATGACTCTATTTTATTAATCTTTTGTAGCACATAAATGTTAGGCTACAGATGCAGACAAATTCCTGAAATGACTAGGGTAAAAGGAAAAAGTAACAAGAGTGGAGGAAAAACAGTGATAACACAAGATCAAATGTTATTTATGCTTTTAGTGTTTATGCAGATATATATGAACAAACGTCAGCTACAGCCCAGTTGTAACTTTGTCCTGTTGTTATCCAGCAAAAACTTCAGTCCCCCATTCATTGTTAGCTATTTAAATGGGCTTCTGAGACCAGAACAAAAACATTTTCAAATACTTTTTTGCTCTTTCTTATTAAAGGCTGGTGTTGTCCTGTATGTTGCTATCGTCCCTATTCATCCAAACCCCACAATAACCTGTTCCCCCCATTCCAAGCTGGCCATCCATGCAAACGTTACATGAGACTTGTCTAAAAGGTGGGCTTATCCTATCGTTCTTATCTCTAGACACAGGTCTACGAACACACTGAATAAACCATGTGTTGTGTGTGCTTGCCTGGGCCATGTCGGGTCCGGGGCTGCACAGCAGGGCAGTGGCTGGTGGTTCTGAGCCAGGAGAGGAGCCAGCAGGCTGGGCTATGCTCATGGTCTGAGGATCTCAGGGAGTTCAAACCTGCCATTCTTTCCTCTTTAAACATCGTCCTCACATTCCTCTGTAATTTCACTCCCAACAGTGAGTATGATGTCGCGGCAGCATTAGCAATAACCCAGGGCAGAAAAGGCACCACCGTTTCTTTTGAACACCTCCAACCTATTCTGAATCACTAGTGCTGTGTCTTGCAATGTGGAGCCCATAAATGGTGCAGTGTTTTCCTCACTCGGTTTTAATTGGCCGGTGACAGTGACATTGACATTGCGGTTGCAGACACATGCAGATTGGAAATTAATATACTGAGACTGATAGTTATGACAGCATGTAAAAGTCAGACCATCCAAGCTCTATTAAATCACTTAATAAAGGCTGAGAGAAAGTATCTAAGAAGCATGAGAAAACCTTAGATTACCCTATTTAAATTTGATACTTAATGAAAACATAAATATTTAAAACCCATAAAGTTATTAGCAAAATTAACCAGAATTATTTTAAAGGTACAATTTACTCAGCCAGATCATAAGTCAAGCCAATCTCCATTTAAATTGATGGAGCTATGTCATTGTACACAGCTTGAGCTCTACATCATGATACTGATAAAGTCATATCTCTTTTTTAAGCATGATTGTGCTTACAGCATGAGAGTTTTTTTGGTGACAGCTACATACATGTTTTTCCCATGACTTAAGAATCATAAAACCACATTTAATATATGAAAAAATTATGATAACTTACCATTCTGTAAAGTTTATCCTCCAGGTCCTGATTAATTCTTTGTAAGGCTAGGTAATTGTTTTGTATCCTAAAACAAAGATGATATCATGTAATCGAATGCATTGTTTTCCATGTTGTTTTTTACCTGTATTTTCACATCAGTACAAAACCTTTGCTTGCACTATTTGAAATCTATTTATTGATCACTCCTCTTTCAAGTCAGTCGTTGCCTTTGAAATGCAATTACCACCTGTTTCCTAAGCAAACTTCTTAGTCATGTCTGCTTCCTATGTTTAGCAGCAAATTACATCAGGAAGTGAAAATATATTGGTTATTCTGCACTTGTGTGCAGATATACATTACAGCCTAGGAACTTGCACAGGGAAATTTTAGCTTTAAATCAGGCTCAGGAGAAATGTCTTAGGGAGGAAGCTTGAGCTGTAGGCTTAGGGAGCAGGAAAAAAAAAATTGTGGAGCTCTCCTAATAAAAACAATTGCAGCAGAATCCTAATGACTGCAGCAACACGCAGGCATCAACATGTGACTTGGAAGAAAATACTCCTACTTTCAATAAAAGTTCAAGGAATTGATTATTCTCAAGACCTGAACATATCTTCTTTCTCCAGAAAATACATTTAGAGAGCTTTACTGGCAAAGGATCATTATTTATTTTTATCAGCACTTAGGGCATGAATGGACTCACAAAATGAGGCTTCCTTGCTTATTCCAGAGCAATACACCAAAGAAAAGTTTCAGCCTGTACATCTTTAGGCTACTTAGATGGCAGCTTTGGTATTGTAATGAACAAGCTGCATAGCCTGTGGGAGAAACATTGCTATTTTGGTAGTAGCCGTGCCTGTCTCTTCCAAGAAGTTAAGGAGCACAGCTCCTTGTTAGTACCCATCACCTCAGCAGGATGTATTACAAATGTAAAGTGAATGTTAGAAGCTCAGCTGCGAAAAGTTTGGCTGAATAAATCTGTATGTTTGTACTGATCAATAGGTCAAAGTATTTTCAGCAGTGAGGTGATTTTAGGTAATGTGCAGGTGTGTCCACTGTAAGAGCAAACTCAGATGTAATACACATACATACAGCAGAAAGGCTCTCCCTCTGAGAAGTCTGGATCTGAGTGTAGTTTCCGTGGTGATCAAGAAGAGACTGGGATTGAAGAAATCTCTTTGATTTATCATTTGGTTAGGAGTGGCTGTTGAAACTAGAGTGAAGATCTGTATTTGAACCATTCCATGGCTGTGAGTCAAAAGGTCCATCCCACCCAATCCTGGTACGTGATACTTCAGGACTCTCCCAGCTTCTGTTGCCATGGAGATTTTCTTTCCAGTTAAATGATCAGAATCCACCATTCAGGGCAGGCCAGTGGCTTGCAGTGCCCCTCTTGCTGCATGCAGAGCTCTGGCTGGAGCTCCCAGCAATAGAGTAACATCTGCTGCATGGACCTGAGAGGGGCTGTCTGCGCCAAGGACATCTGCTCTGTGGCTATAAATAATGACATCCCCATGGGTGAAAATCCTCGGGGTATTGAGGGTCAGACCAGACTCAGGGCAGCCGTTTCCAACACGCATTGTAAGCCTAGGGGAAGTTTGTATGTTTTACAGAGGTGCTGAGCAGAGACTTCCTCCCTGGGAGGAGGATCCAGGTTAAAGAGTGTTTGCTAAGGTCATGACTCAAATAGGCTGAAAATCTGTGAGACTTGTGCCGTGAGACTTGGTCATTGCTCACCAGTTCCCGTAGTGCCACTGTGTTCATGTCCAGGGGACTTAAAGGACTGGCTGAAGTTTACAATTCTCTGTGTTGTCCATGCTCCTCAGCATTTACCACTAAGCCTCTCTATAAACATCTATTTGTGCAGCTCTGGGGGTACTTGGGATTTTCACAGCTATTTAGCTGCCAACACAACAGAGACAATTCTCAGGGTACTCTGTACCCAGGTTTTCATGGTACCGGAGAAGGCAGAGATGATCTTGATAAAACAGTGGAAACAAGGAGGGTTGCAATGGCTTTGCCCTCAGCTACTCAGCACAAACGTTTTGCTTGGCTGGTAAGGCTGCATGTCGTGGTGCAGGAAGAAAGGATTCAGAAAAATAAAGTAGAGCCTGCTGGCTGAGACCAGAAGTGTCCCAGTATCTTCTCTGTCATGGTCTACATGTTTTGCCTAGTAAAGCAAAATAGAACAGGTTAAACTTGCTTTGCATCCAGACACCTCATGCTCAAGTAGAGGTGGCATGAAAACGGATTTAAACAGTTAGCTCCTGCAACTTTCTAAAAGTTTGTATGGGTTCAAAAACATCTGCATTAATCCCTGAAAGAAAGGGGTGGGGAAAGATTGGTTCATGGCTTTTTTAGCTAAGGCATCTCTCTAACTCGGTCTGTTCTGCAGGGGTGACTTATGTGGACAGCTCAAGGGAGACCCTGAAGGTTCCCTTTCCATAACTTTGGGACCATGAGTAAAACCAACAGCAACTGCTACTTGAATATCGGACTTATAATAGTGACAATGCATCACTGGTTTTACTCAGCTTCTGTTTACACTTTTTCACTTGATATGGATGACTGAAAGGCTGATTACAGCTAATATAATTGCTTTTCAATGACAACACTTCCATGCTATAAATGGTGGTAGAGGGTTCTTGCAAGAGATTATCACAATCTGCTTGTCTGTTTGTAACTTTTTTTGCCTTTGCCCATCAAATCCAAATCTGTTGTGTGTTTAGGAGAAAGTAGCCCACAAACATTACTTCTCTAACACGTTCACTTTGCACTGAAAAAATTGACCGCCTCCCAGTAAAGTCAAATCCAATCTAAAAAAAAATCCACAGTAAGTAGGAAGCTAAGCTTCAAAAAGTGTTTCTATTGAGAACAGTATGCAAAGGTAGTCAAAATAAGCACAAACACGTACACACAACCACGAGCAGATACACATGCACATCTATGCATAAAACCCAAATTGGAAATTTGTGCCAAAAGAAGCATCAGCAAATGTAGGTGGCAAGGGGAGAAATGGACCCAGAAATAAATGGAAGAAGGTGTTAAAAGAGGAACAGAGGCAGTTCAATCTGTGGGCAAAACTCTGAAATAAAGGGAAGGAGAAATGAAGACCAGGGAAAATTATTAAAATTTGAAAATGATCAGATGAGCAAATGTTAACTTAATCCTGCTTGCAGAAAAAAGACATCTAGATAGCCTGAACACTGTGAGATATGAAATATTTTAATATTGTAAATCTGGCTTTGTAAACAAAGCTAAGAGTAGGTCAGCTTCACTACCCTGTGAAACTGCTAAAAGATTAATCATGTGAATCAATAACCTATTCTCATTTATTGGTGGGGTTTTGTGTTGTTCATATTATTAGGTGATACCCATGTGACTCCAGGTGCATGTATATGCATCCATTAAATGCATGTTTAGATTCATGACCAAATTAAGGCCTAATGAAAAATATTCTGACCATGCTGAGCATTAAGTGTCTGTGCTTTAAGCCAGAAGACAACACAGTCCTCCCTAAGACTGCAGATCACCACTGAAGGGGGAGTCTGCCAAAACCTCTGTGTCTCCACTTCCACTCAGTCACAAGCCCCCTTAAGGCCATGAAACATACTTAAAGTAAAACCTAGGCTTGGACTGACTTTCTTTAAAGAAGGGACTTTCTTCCAGAGTGCAGTTACCTTTGAAGAGTGACTGTTAAAATCGTACTTTCTTGTTCAAAAAAACGTTTATCTCTCTGTTATCGCAAGTTACACCAACATAGGAAAACAAGAGAGCTTTTCCCCCAGGACTTCTATTCAGAACACCCCTTCAGTCTGTGAAATGTTTTTGGTGAAACAATTATGTGTGGGGGCTAATCTGAGTGCTAAATATATACTTGCATGGGTTTACTTCTTATGCCTTAAAATAACTCTATTTTATAGTAAAAGATAGGACAGGGGCCTCAACAAGTTGTTAGCCAGAGTAGGGTCTCAAGGAGGAAACCCAAACTTGGAAGTCCGGAGTTTGTTCCAAGACTGGTTTTTGATATTTTTTTTTTTATTTTTTTTTTTTAATTTTAACTTATAAAAACCATTCTGTTCATGTCAGATAAGGGACCGTTGTGAGGTATATGAATGCCCAAATTTCTTTTCAGTCACTTTTCAAAGCTGAACTTATGTTTTACAGTTAATGTTTTCAAACCTACTCTGTACTGTCCTGCTTTTGATCCCACTGGGGAAAAAAAAGACAGATGCTACCTCTATATGTTTGCAGTAAGGTTGAAAACTTGACCATTGAGCCACATAAGTGACCTCCTCTCTTAGGTAGGAGAGGGGAGATCTGGCAGCAGCGCAGGTAATTCTGGATAAATTAAGACAAACACTTTCGGAAAGCATTAGAAGAGGTTGGCCATTCAGCCTCTTGGAAAAATGCTGTATTTTACAGTAACAGAAATTTAATAACAGAAATGTTCTCTAGTATGCAAGTGGGATCTTGTTACACAGGGCTTATTTATCTGGGGTGGGTTGAATTTCTCTCCCAGTGCAGTGAATAAAGGAAGAGACACATTATTGAAACTAATTCTAGCTCTTTGTTTTTCTCACATTGATTTTCCTCTGTGACATGTTGCTGACATGCTTTTGGATGACAGGTTTTTTTAAGACATTACCCTTCTCCAGGTTGAGAAATCTAGTTGTCCAACTTGCAGTATGCCTTGCTATTCTCAATAGAAACATTTTTAAAGCTCACCTCGTAAAATATTTTTGGCTTCCATTATGATATGTCTTCAGGGGAGTAATCACCTGCCTGAAACATAATTTTTAATATAAGTTTTCTTCATAGTATGGTACAATGTTCCATTAGAATATTGGAAAGTCAGTTCTGCTAATGTGATGTTTGGGTGTGAGTGCTAGGCTTTGCTGGGAGCACTTGGCTCGAGTTTCAAAGGGTGCTTAACTCATTAGTGCCCAGAGAAGTTGATAAGGGGCTTCCTACTGATTAGGCAGCCCCTTTGTTTTAACAGAAGTGGGATGGTCAGCCCTTCTGCTGCTTTATGACAGCTGCCTGAATTAATGCTTCAAGAGACAAGAGTACCAGTGTTCCCTGTCCTGCAATGTATTGGAGCAAAATTAGGTCAAGAATGAAGTTACTTTCCATGGCTCTGCTCTAAGTGAAATGATAGGAAAAATATTGTTGACAAGAAAATCATATGGAGACCCTCCAGAGTGCTCTTGATAGATGCATCTAGATCTCAAAATCACCATGACACCTGCATATTTTAGTCTTGTTTTAAGACGCATCCCCAGTTAGAGAAGAATTTAAGTTATAAGATCAGACTAGGATGTTTCCTAAATTGAGATTTTACAGATTTAGTATGCTTAAAATTTGCATTAAATGGTTTGGTTGACTCAGTTATTGGTGTTTTCTGGCTTTGTTTTTGTTTGGCCTTTGCCTTCTGCAAGAAATTAAAAATCTTTCTTTGGGTATAGCCCTGGAATGATTTGTTGTGAACTTCCTTTTGGTTCATCCAATGAACTAAATCAAACAGTTCCATTATGACATCAGTTTAGAAAAGTCTCACAAGATATGCAAATACATTCCTGCATAAATGGATAATTCTAGTATCAGAAGTTTTGCAAACAAATGAAAAAAAAGTATATTAAGAATCACTGATAAATTTAAAGTTAGACTACAGACAATTTTAATCAGTGCCAGGAATGTCAGGAGTGCATGCTTAACATAATTTATCATTAATATTAACTAGGTCCCTGATTTGCAACAGCACTGTATCACAGTTATAACAGTTTTAAGTAATGGCTTTTCAGTATCATTTCATTCTACTTGAGACTAAAAAGGAAATTATTTGCTACAGTAAAATGTGAAATGTCTTAATATTATTTGAATGGAATACAGTCTCAGCTTGGAGTGATGGAGAGCCCAATTCTATTCTCTTGTATCAGCGCAATGAAGAGTAACAACTGAAAATGCACAAAATCATTTAAAAAAGATTTATCCATATAAATGCACAATAAATCCATATATATGTAGTGTGTTTATAACCTTTGTATTTGTAACACAATATGGCATTAATCCACATGTATGTTTACACATAAATAATGCCACATATGCACTTATATAGGTGTATTTCTATTTTCATGTTTGCTTTTAGTACAGAGACATCTTACATAGCACGTGTAAATAACTTCATGTAGCATGTAATATATATTCAGATAAGTGAAATACGTATGTTCAATATGAAAATACAATATATAATCAATAAATAAAAAATTATACATGTTCGCTACCATTCTTATTTTTACTTACATATGTCTTTAATACAATCTCTTGTAAATTCCTGTTTATTTCAAGAAGTTAGTTACTAACCTTCTCAGTTTTTCAGTAACTTTTTCAAGTTCCTCCTGAGCACGTCTCAGTTCTATTTCAAGATACTGACGTGTAGAATCAAATTCCGTTTCAAGCATTTCCAGCTTATGGGTAGTGTATGATAGACGCTTTCGTAATTCCCCCTTCTGTTCTTGCAAAGTACTAGAAAAACAAAGACCACAGCTGTAGAATTGAGATGCTCCCAAAAAGCTTTTCATGATCCACTCTTTGACCAGTTCCCCAGAGCACAGGTTGGCAACAAGCCAGAGAATTGTGCTTAATAATTTGTTTACTGCACTTTGAAAATCTTCTGGTTTAGACAGTTGACTATCTTCCCATCTGTCCTTTCTGGTGCATTCTTTGCTACTATCTCATTATCCATAATGTAATACTTCATGAAAGAATCTTCATTAAAATACAAAACACAGTCTAGAGTTTGTTTTCACTCAGGACCTTTAATTTAGAGTTGTCTTACCATAATATGACTGAAGTAGCAGGTATCTATAGAGCAGCAACACTAAATGAACTATGCAAAAATACTTCCTTGCCTAAAATCCAAATTACGATTTTGTGGAAGAGTAAAATTTTGTCTTGATTCCATTTCCACCCCAATCCCTGGGCTAGAGATGCTAGAGATATTGTTCAGCATTTCATCTGGTGAATTGTCATTAATATAATCACAATTCTAAGGTTATGGCTATTTCCCTTTTTGCCCCACTTATGTGAGAGCCAAGAGATCCCAGATTCAGGTGTAAAATCCAATTTTCAACAGTCCTTTCACTACAGAATTTATGCCACGATTGTAAGCTAGTCTTAGTTACACTCTTCGACAAAACAAAGCACTAGGCACAGAATTGGGAGAAAGGAGGTTTTTCACTGTATTGCTTTCTTTTTATTTTAGAGATGACGTAAGATAGCATAAAGCCAGAAGATTCAAGCAAATTTTTTGGCTTGAAGGCCCACGTGCCATCTGCATCCAAACAGTCCCTGTGGATTTGCAGCAATAAACCTGAGGATCTTTCCCTTGCTTTGCTGGAGCTCGACTGTGCTGGTTCAGGTGAGCCAATCTGAACATGCCTCAGTTCTTAGCTGCAAAATGGAGATGTTTCTATCCTTATCTATTTAGCTTGTAAGCTCCTCGATCTCCTATGATGTTTTCCAGTTGAACAGTAGGATGCGAGTCCTGTCAGAGCTGGGATCTCCAGAGGGGACTGTAACTTGGTTCAGATAGTGCAACCTCAGTATTAAGCTGTTCTCTCAGCTTCAGGTGGGACCTCTGAGGCTTTATGGAGCTGGAGTCTGCCATCACCCAAAGACAAAGTGCTATCACATGATGCACTGTGAAATGTCTTGCTTTTTTTTTTCTTTCCCCATCATATGGTAAAAATAATTCTTCATAAAAGAATAGCAAATCTTGGTTCCCTTTGATGTCAAGTGAGTAGTGCCATCAGCTTCAGCGGAATAATGTTTTGGGTCTTTAATTAGACAAGAGACTTGGGAACAACATGTCAATCTTCAATGATCACTTATCTGAGTTGTCTACAGCGTGACTGGCTTCTCCTCTGCAAGCTGCCATAGGAGCTCAGTGAGTTAATGCAAAAGCTTTACAATCGTTGCCTGCTTGATCCATGCAGCACAGAGCTCGGAAACAGCCTAATGTTTTGCCAACACAGTGCTCTATTTCAATGGCACATATTGCGTGGTTACAGTTATACTTAGATTACCACTTGTAGTTATATTCCCTTAAAATAATATATTCTAATTCAGACATATAATGCAGCTCCAGTTAATGCAATCATTTAATTTTTATATTTCACTTGGTGAATTAAACTCCAGTATTACCTAGGGAAATGAGAACCCATGCTGCTTATTTCTACATGCCCTCATCCATGATGTTCCCACATCATACCACCTTTCGCTTGCTCTGCTTCTGGCCTGTTGCTCTTGTTACTCATCTGCTCACCTTGGTCACTTTTCCTTCCTGTAGCCTGGCAACTTGGATTTTCTTCTGTGAAGTGGGAGTTACAGTGTCAAAACTGTTTAGAGTGAAAAGAGAGATGATTGCAAGTCTTCTGCTGCTCTAAGAATCTGATCACTAGGATTTGTACAAAAAGTAGACCGCAGGTCCTCCAGTTACGATTTTGGGTAAAAATGCCCAGGCTGAAGCTGCTGCTCCATGCTGGGCAAATGCAGTTAATTCAAGTTAAGGCAGGTCAGGGAAGGCTAGAGCATCCTGCTACACTGAGGAGTTCTGGGCACAGGGAGTTTCACCTGAGGGAGGAAGAGGAGTTACTGGTATACCAATATCATGAGAATGCCAGGGATGTTTAAGCAAATAATAGCTGGAGACTGCCTAACAGAAGAGGAAAAAGGGGAAAGATAATGGCCTCAAAAAAATTTTGTCTCCTGCTTCCTCCTGTAAGTACTTCTTGCTCTGGGTGTCCGTTTTGTGAAGGTTAGGTAGGAACAAGATCCTTGACTCCTCAAATGAAGTTGCTTCTGCATAGACCTGTGTGCCTAGACCTGTTTATGTGGGGAAATTTGGGTTAAAAATGTGAGTTCCACATAAATCTTGATCCGTAGGCAGTGCTGGTCTGAGATGCCAAAATGTCCTTTGGGATTCAGATCTGGACAGTTTGGTAGGTTTTGGCAGGCTGAAGCTTGTGCTAAAAGGATAAAATTCAAGTTCAGTCTTTTCTCCCTTGGAGTTCACTTTGAAGTGTTTGTGCTCTTGAATTCTTTGCTTTCAGAATGAGAATATTCATTCAGTTAAAATCAAGTCTATTCTAATGAGCTTTACTGAAACAGTCTACATACATGGACTCTTCCACATAATGTTTTGGGTAGTAACATCATAGCTGTAATTTAGTTCAAAGTAGCAAAAACCCCTCACTGGTTAAGACATAACTCAGGCAGCTTCAAAGATCAAAGTTATTCTCATCCAGCAATCCATAATTCTGAAAAAGCTCTGCTCATTTCCATCCAGGCTGGAAAGATAGAGTGGGATCCTTAAACCGTCCCAAACCTCGCAGAACCCTTTGCTCAATGTGTACTTTGAGTCACCTGAAAGGCATTAAAATGGCTGATTGTTTTTAAGAGAACATATAATTTTTAGATAGGAACAATAGCACCTGATTTATGATGGGATTATTTAAGATGCAATATATACCTAAGAGTGAGTCACTAATAAAATACAAGTTATTTAACACAAAGGTAAAAATTTTAGATAGAAAGAAAGAAATCATGTTCTGACAAGAATATGCTGAATGGCAATAAACTTGTAGTTAATTTTATGGAAGGGGAAAAAAAAAAGAAAAAGAAAGAGAGAAAGAAAAGACCCGAACTGGGAAAGCATTAAACCAGCTGCTTTAATATCCTTCCTGAGCCAAGCAAGTTCTGAAAAGATAGTTAGCTTTAAGCCACGGCACAATGAAACTTATGTTCATGAATGACACAACAGGGAAATTTTCCCAAATCTTAGACCATAACCATTGAATAGGTACTAATAGCTGTAACACTAAGAGTAGATTTCCCAGGATTCCCAGGATGGGTTTGATTTCTGCCTGAATTGAGCCTTTCCTACATACATTTCTGGTTTGAGGTAAACCCTGTTGTTTTCCCTTGATTTTGGTTCTATATGAACAAGCACGGAAGAAGCAAAGGCAAAGCAAGTGAGAGAAACATTAGAAAGAAGAGCTCGCAAGGTATCAAAATCTGTATCTCAGATAGCAGGATTAGAGTCTCAATTTTTGTTTTGTACAAATTGAAGGTAATTAATGAAATTTTTGATTGTTTTTTTTCTGGTGAGTTTATTTTTGCATTTCTCATGAAACAGACATTCTTTCTCTGGAACCCTTACCCTTACCATGAGCTTCCAGTGCTATCACAGAATGGCACGCGTGGATTCTCATTCCTTACACTGTGTTGCACCTTTTTGTTCTAGAAGTCTGAGGTTTTCATGAGGTGGGCTTAATTTTGCTCTGTACCCCTGTAAATCTGGTGGTGGTAATTTAATCAGAATTGAAAAGAAGGGGAAAAAAAAGGTAAAAATATGGAGTCATGAAGTCAACCAACCAACTCCATAAACTACCTGAGTTTTGTTTCTGCTTGTCACACACCAGTTAATTAGAAAAGTTAATTGCACAATTTTTTTAATGCTTGTACATAACTCTATTTTAATTCATAATTTATCTTTGATGGATCGTTAATCCTCATGGCTCTTTATATATATATATATAAATATGTAAAACTAAGAAAATAGTTACATGAAAAAAGTACAGGCAGGAGAAAGAAGAGGACTTACTAGCAAACCAAAAATACTCTCTGGAAATCTTATAGTGCCGTGTCTTAGAAAACACAAATGCTACATTTCATGGATTTCACGAAACAATGACAGCTGGAAGGAGTAGGGAATTACAGGACAGGCTCAAAAATGCTGTAGAGTATTCCACCTTTAGCAAGGTGATTCTTTATTTCTTTTATTGATCTCTGAAGTCCTGCTCCTGTGACAATCAGTGGTTTACAAGTCAGTACACTCTTTGTTTTATTAAAATATTTCTTTTAAAACAGAAACAGTAAATATAATATTACATATTTAGACTGGTGAAAGAAAACCTCTCAAAGGAAGCTTAAGGTTATCAAAAACAGGTCTTTAAACTTTCCAAAGAATTATTTTCACCAACTAATTCTGTTTATACTCATAAAAAATATAAGATAGATATGAAAACATATATTTGCACAGAAATTTGTGCCCACAAAAATCTCAGCCTGCAGCTGTTGGTCAGGATTCATCTGAAGTGCTGGCTGGAGAATCTCCAGGTGAACATATTTCCACTGAATTTCAGGAAAAGCTGAAATGCCACGTGGTGACAGCCTATTCTGATGTAGGTGTGATGGAAAACAAGCAAGTTTTCATTGTACCTGTCTGATCTTCTGCCAGCCCATCTGCCTGGCAGATGGTCTGATGACAAAGGAGCACTGGCATGCAAAGTTGGGGCTGATCAGTTGCCTGGAGGCTGAAGGATTTCCAGAGCCTGTTACCATCAGTAGTCCCACACAGAGGGTGCTCCCTGAACTGTTATTCCATGAGAGTTTATGTCTATGTGTCTGTCCCATCCGTGGAGCATTCCAAAAATCCCCACATCTCCACCTCTCTGGTCAAACCGCTTTGGCAGCACTTTAACATCTGCCTGCCACTCCAGGGCTCGGTTTTGTGGATGGTTCTGCAGCGTTGCTTAAAACCTGAGCAAACCCATTCTTTTAAAGTAGCAAAATTCTCCCTGAATGCTCTGATTACATTCCTTCACACAGCCCTTGAAGTGAGTGAAAAAAATATGATTAAAGGTGTTAGGAGGGAAATTAGCAGTGAAAGGAATGCAAAACAAGGGCAAGATAGATGCCTGTGTCAAATATAGTGAAAAAACCCCATATCAAATATTTGCATTTCTGGGTAGTGAAATAGACTTTTAAGGCAGCTGTGAAATCCTAACTTAAAATAATTGTATTTTGTGGGTAAATAGCCTGTCTTGGAAGAAAGAACATGTAAAGAGGAACTAACCTGGACTGGGGTTTGGGGCTCTGAGGTTTGAATCTGGCTTTGCCAAATGTGCCTGGTGGTATATTGGTCAAGACAGTTAAGGCAAGACTGACCTACTGTTGGTTGGCTCTGGCTCCCGTCCTTAGTCAAGTGCAGGCACTATCAGGATGAAATTAATCTGACATTTTAGAAACCTACTTTTAGATGAGTTGACGCAAATCTGGAAGCACCCATTTCCGTTAATTGCAAAGGGAATCTAGTCAAGTGTCTCAGACGTAGACAATCCCATCTCATTGGTAACTCCCCCTCTTCCTGACTCAGTTCTGTGTGTGTGAGCGAGGTAATAGTATTGCCTTTTTTGTTTGCTTAGGTTGCATGAAGGCCCACAAAAATGAACTACTAAATGCTTTAAAGTGTTTTTCAGATCTGTTCTGTGTCTGCAATGTGTCACATTCTAAAAAAGGGCTTTGTAGGCACAGGAATTTGGGAGCACTGAGGAAAATTTTAAAAATGTAACTCTGTACTCAGGAACAGAATTTCAAAAATTGTATTTCCTTCTTCTACCCTTTTATCTGTGAAAAAGTCAAAACCAGTCAGCCCTGCGCAGGTGCTTTATGTGGAGTATAAAGATCAGGAGAGGGTTCTCTGGGAAGGACCAAGTCATGCCATGGCCCACTAAAGACAGACATGGCAGGCTGCTAGAGGGATTGGGGCAGCTTTGTGCACTTGCTTTTCTGGAGTCACTTTCCCTACGGTGTCAGTCTGCTGTGGATCTCTGCAAAGAGCTGGGATGTTTGGCTCAAGGAGTGTGGCAGTGAACAATCAATATCAGCAATGGAAAGAGACTAGTGAGAGTTGGGCTGGTGGAAAGGGTGAGGAGGCTGGCAGAAATGCCTTAAAAACTGAAGCTTTTACTGTTGTTTAAAATGGAGTTACTGTGTTTTTCCCCTGAGTCACTGTGTCTTCTTCCCCAAACCCCCAGAGAAAGCCTTATCTCCCTAGCTAGGTCTAAAAGAATGTGTCCTTGAAGTCTGTTTAAGTTTTCCTATTGGCCCTTAGTTAACCCTTTCCTATTGGTTGTTATGTCTGGTTTCTCGTTGGACCCGTTAGGATCCCTGTAGAAGTCATAATTAGGTCCACCCATATAATAACTGGTTCTCTGCTCCCCCTCCGGTGGTCTCTGCGTGTCTCTCTGTGGGGCACCCCAGGAGCTGCTTGGAGGGGGACAAAGCGGGGGCAAATCCCTCCTATGTAAAGGAGGGTCAAGCTCCTGTGACTGGGACGTGATCACCCCCAAAATCAACTGTTGCAAAGGAGCGCAGCCAGCCACATCCCTGGTTTTGTTTCTGATATTTGAATGCAGCTGATCATCACAGAGATGAGGGCCATCAGCCAGGCAGGAGGCGAGGTCCTGGAGGGGAACACCTTTCTGACCTGTAGCTCACATCCCTGGGAGCAGCAGGTTGGGAACAGAGATCTCCGGGGACGTTCACAGCTAACAGAGATGCCAACACGTCCTCAGCGCCACTACATTGCTACTCAATAGAGCTGGACTGCATTGCCAGCTTGACTTTGGGACTACCAAAGAATTTTGGCTTCAGCAGCTCCTGCTGATCCGTGTCTGGTGTTCTGGTTTACCCAGGACCTTTTATTCCAACACAGCTTTGCTGGCCATGCCTCTGGAATGGGTCATGCCAGATCTGCATGCTGCCCAAGATGGACATGCTGCAAGAAAGGCACTCAAACCTCGGTTCAGGAGGAACAGCTTTGAGACAACAGTCGTGTCATTGGATCTGACCCCTCAACTCTGTTCTTTCAAGCTGTAGTTGTTGGGAAATGAAGCCCAAGCGTTTTACAAGTGTTTTCCATATTAACGAAAGATTTTTAATGAAGCAGTAATTGGATTGCTATGTTAATCAAGTTTTGATTACGAGTTACATGCTCAGGGTCACTGTTTCAAAAGGGTAATGCCAAAGTGTTTTCCTTGTCTGCAGGTTTTGTGTCTAACCTTGCACTTGCTCCATCTGATTAGGAGGGGGATGGGATTAAATTAAAAAGTTGAGGTCCAGAGTTGGAGAATCCAACTACAGACTTGAAATTAGTTTTGTAGGAGAAATAGATTATATGCTGCAGCACAGACCCAGAGTCCAGTCCACAAGTCCCAGGGCTCTTGCACTCTATATTCAGCAGCTTCTTTTGTAATTAAAGAAGTGCTTTGGCAAGTTCCACAATAGGTGTTTTCTCATAAATTCAGGCTCACACAGACATTGTTCAGTTCACCTAGTTTTTTTCAAATTTTCACCAAGGTCTCTTTGGTTATTTTTTGTTATAGAACATCCACCAAATTTGCCCATTACTTTCAAAGTTTGTTAAACATTTGAAACTTTGGAGTATGAACAGTTTGCCTGTCAAATTGCATGAAGATCTCTCCTTCCTGTAGATATATATACACACATACATAGATAGATAGCTTTTGGAGGAGATTTTTTGCAAGTTTGAACCATTTGAATTTTCTTTTCAGTACCCATTTTCAAAATAAACAACCTGAAGCTGAGTTTGGATTGTGAGAGGGAAGGCCAGTACATATGTTGCAGAACAAATGTGTGGGTGATCCAAATCTGGAGCTGAGATAGTTTCCAGATGACTGATGGACACATAAAACAAGTAACAGAGTCTTTTTCTTAGGTTCCAGGCATTTTGGCAGAATTTAAACCAGAGAAAAGGGATCCTTTATCAGAAACGTTAAACATTTGGAAGGGAGGAGGGGAAAAGAAAGAAATGTTTAGCAGTTGAAGTTCAAAGTGCTGTGGATCCTTAGCATGGAAGTGTATTTGCAGCACCTGTAGAGCTGATACAGCTACTTTAAAACAGGTATACCACTGGATTTTGGAAGGTAGATTTTCTTCACTTTGAACACGAGTGCCTCAATCTTTTATAGTTCACACAATTAAAAATTCGGACCCAGCAAGAGATATATGGTAAATGTGTCTAAACTCTGCTAGGCTTATGAATAAGAGGTAGAGAAGAGAGATCACTCTTAAAAATAAAACTGAATTATTTTTTGATTATATTGACCTGTCAGCCTTTCATTGCAGGAGGAGTGACTTCTATAACAAATATCAGAAATCCACAGACACATCTACCCAAAAAGAGCATTCCGTATTAGCTGTAATATGAGGTGATTAAGATATGAAAATTCAGTTACATGTTGACATGCAAAAACCCCTTAGAGGATCATCTGTCAACATGGAGTTGTCTTAAGTGAATGCCATTATTGCCAGTGGAACATGACAAGATTTAAAAAATATGCTCATAATAAAGACATACAAGTTTTCCTTTATTTAAAGGTACTATCCATAATCTAAGGCTCTGAATGGATTGATTAGAAATACCATGAATAAAATTACAGCTTTCAGAAATAGACACTAAAGGTGTTTTGATTATTTTAAATGACGTTCTTTCAGCAGGCAGTTGTGATTCCCTCACTGGACTGAAAAATGCAAAGGGCAAATGACTATGCATTGTGAGAATCCAGACCTGCAACTGGGGAGGACATTACTGTGCAGAGCACTAAGTAAGCAAGGGCACAGAGTAGCTCATAGAGAAGGAAGAACATGGACTTACAGACCAGGACGTGCACCATTCCCCGGGAGCAGCAGTGCTGGCTACCCCAGCACGGTGCTTGGTACGGGGCTGCAGAGAAACTGAGGAGCTGAGTCAGCTCTCTGAGGACTGATTTAATACTTCTGCTAACTAGATTTCCAATCTTCAAAATACATTTCTGTTTCCTATTAATGAGATGACCATTTTTGCTTACGAGACACTTCTGAGGTTAAATACCTGAGTCTGTGAGAAATTAGTGCAGTGCACAGCGAAACAGTAGGAGCCTTGTGCCCAAATTCAAAGGTGACTAAAGCAGAAGAAAACAGTGGAAGCAGCAGAAGTTGTTACCACAGTTTCTGCCTTCTTCCAAGTTACCTCCTAGCGCCTCTGTTAGACTCTCCCTAAGGTCTGTGAGAACTGATTTGTTCCAGCTCTGGCAGGTAGAGTGTTGGTATCAGTGGCTTAAATGCAAATGTTTAGGTTCAGTAAGTGATCCTGCAGAACTATGAATAAGGACTGTTCCTGTTCAATTTGTTCCTCTGCGTTGCTAGAAAATGAAGGGATGGACAGGTGGAAAATACGGTTTCAAGAGAAGAAAACGAGCATGCGATTCCAGGAGTGAGTTTTCTGACTCAGTCTATAGAGGTAGAAGGAGCATATTTATTTTCTGATGATAATGAAGGGCTGTGTTCATGTTCATGCCCTACCAAATTGTCTGCATTGTCCAAATGTCCCCTAGGGCTCTGGAGCACATCTAAAATAAGGAAAGCCGGGAGAGAAGGGAGGTAACTTCTGCCATGGCAAACTTCAGACAGCACTTGTCCAAGAGAACAGAGACATAATGACCCTGACTCTTCCTAGGGATTAAGGGGATGCATTTGCATAAAATATTTGGCCAGCAGAAGGGGTTAGTTAAAATGTAAAGTTGCAGGGTATGAAAGGATAAGAAAAGGAGCAGAAAAGACTGACTGCAACAAATATGTCTTGCTGTAACACAGGCTATTGGTGGGGCTGACCCAGACAGAAAGTGATTTAAAGCTGTTGAACAGTTGTTGACTGCTTTTTAATGTCTGGCAGAGCCCTGCCAGTCTGCACTGCATCTCACTAGGGAATCCAGACTACCAAGAAGCGATAAGAGGAGAAAAAAATAAAGAGTGAGGTATTGAGAAACTGAGGGAGCAAAATTAGAGGTAGACTTCAATTTATGATTTGGAAGCCAAAGAGAGCTCTCCAGGTGATTGAGCAAGCTGCCTTTTGTTGCAGTATCTCTTCTTACAGCTTTGACTAGCCAGCTTCTAGATTGCTTTGGTTTGTAGTCACGGATAAGCACTCCCTCTGGAAATTACTGAAAGCAGCATAGCACATCAGCTCACAAGCTTATAAAGTTATATTTTAATTGTGTTATTAAACCTTTCTCACTTTTGTTTTTGTCTGCTTACCTCCCTGATTCATCTGGATCAAGCTGTGCAGGAACAGAAATGTCACTTCTCCTGAGCTGTGCTGTTTGTTTGTAATAGGAATGTAACGAGAATGGGTAAGGCCCACTGCCCAGAAGCAAGCTGAAATTGATCTTACTCTTTCTATTAAAGGACTGAGGTTGCAAGGGCGATAGGGGAATACTAGAGTAATGTGCTTTAGCAGAAGGAAAAGAGTTTTGTTCCTGTTTCATTTGATATAAAGGATCAAGACACAGGTTGATGGACAGAGGATATAACTTTTGCTCTCACCTTAACTCTTTCCTTCCCTTGCCAATACTTTTCTCTTTCCTCTGATTTGAAATTCATCTTTGTATGGCTTCAGGGACTCATTTTGGTGGGTTTGTTTAACACTTCCATCAGAAAGGTTATGCTAAGCAGTGGAGAAAAATTAAATATACTCTTTTGGCTCCAGGACCAGTCAAACAGAATTACTACTGGGACTGGGGGAGGAACTGCAGCTGCTACTATTTTTTCCCTCTATAAGCAGTGTATATTATGTTATTTGAGTAAATTACTGAATTTTCCTTTTAATTATACCTGGTCATAGTTGCTTTCTGATCCTCTTTTGTGACAGAAGTTCTACAAGACAGAAGCTCCTGTTGTATCTCTAACATGAGTCCATAAGTGTGTGCCTTTAGAACTACACCTGTGCTTGCCAGATATTATTCCTAAAGAGCACAGGAACTAATACTGTTCATGCCTAGAGTGAGATGCAGCAGTGACCCTGCAGACACCTTCCGTAGTTTTTGGTGCAGTCAGTTTTGCTGCAGCCTCTGTTCTTTACCCTCTGGTTCCCCTCACACACAGTTGTATGACTTACTCAAGTGACATGCCAGAGGTGAGCTCTGGGGACTTTTTGGAAGGTTTTCTGGCAGCAGAATAGATCATTGGTTTGTTAGCACAAGGAAATAATTAAATTAAATAAATTAATAATCTGATTTAGTAAATTGACTACGTAATACTAAGCCTGGATGCAGCCAGATTCTCATTTGTACTCATGTAATTCAGATTCTGAGGGAAACTATTACTACACTTAGACTCATGTATAAGGTACTGAAAAGGAACAATGAGAGCTACCACTTGCACCTGAATGAACTTATTTTGTCTGAATATTTCAAGATATTTTTAGTTTTTCTACAATGACAAATGATCCCCAGCTCTTTGATCAATTTGATATTACAGCAAAAGAAGAGAAGTAAAAAAAGAGAAAGGAGTTGCCATCTGCCATCTCTGGCTAATTATTTCAAGCCCTACCTTGTTTTAGACACAGCAGCACACTATTCTGGGACTTGTTAACTGAGAAGTCTTCCACTCTGCTGGAGTATAAATGAGTTCACCTTCAGCAAGTTCCCCACATCTCAGCATATTGTGCCGTCCTTTCATACAATCTTCCTGCCAGCCGAAAGCTGTAATTTATTGGTTCAGTATTTTATCCTGGCTCTCCTGGCTGCACTGCCTTTCCTGTGTAAGAATGCTTTGTCACCGCTTTTGTGGGTGTATAGGCAAGGATAGGGAACGGGACTGCATTCCTTCCAACTCTTGGTAGCAGTCCAGCACCTCGACACTAGCTCTGCTGTCCCTTTTGGGGTGGGCCAGTAAATGAAGGAGCTCTGCAAATGTGGAGGGAGCAGATCAGGCAGCAGGAATTCGTCAGAAAAGCTGCTCGCACTATTCCTGTGAAAAGCAACACACAAAGTGCTTCTTCAGACGTGACCCAGGAGCCCTCTGGTTCTACCTACCCTGTGGATGTAACGCCCCAAAGAACCACGCAGAGGGAGGAATCAGCTTCATTACTCCAGACTTTCCCAAAATTCCTCCTGGGCCTTAAGATGTGGATTATAGAAACCTTTTTTTAATTCCTTATGACTGAACTACTTGAGCATTCTGGGTTAATCAAAACTTGGGTTTTCATTTTAACTCCCTTGCTGATACTGTTACTGCTATCTCAATAATTTTTTAAAGACTAAGGTGCACCAGGCAGGATAAAATAGAACTTATGCTCATTTTGTAAACACGGGCAGTTGTCATACTCACTGTCTTTCGTTTTGTAAACAAATGTTTGGAGATTTTTTTAAGTTCCTTCAACAAGGTGGTATTTTTCAATATAATTGGGAAGCAAGTTTCCAGATAAATTTGTAATGTCTAGATGTGTTGAAACAGTGTCATTAAGGTTCAAGTTAATCAACAGGAAAGAAACAAGCAAGCTTTCAGGAAATACTAAAATGTCTCTAAAAATTTAGATCCTTGTGAGCTTTTTAAAAAACAGGGAGGGAAATGAAAATTCTCTTTCAAAGGCTGGGGTTTTTTTTTTTTTTTTTTTTTTTTTATTTTTTTTTTTTTTTGAAATGGCTAAATAGCCTGAGCCACTGTCCTGGATTTGTGCATTTGAAGCTTTATACTTTATACTTGGAGATAAACTGTAGTGCTGTCCTTCAAAAGAATAGGTTGTGTTCATTTTGGCATTAAGAACTACAAGTGGACAGTGATGGTAGGAAAAGAGGGTATTTTTTTAGCAAGCCCTCCAAAAAAGATGACTAAATATAATCCCAAGACTCTGAGCTGCCCCGTGGGCATCCATTTAAAAATGGCATGTAACATCAAACTCAGTGATTACACTGTGGTTGTGTGAATTTGTTCTGATTTTAGAAGACTTCCAAATAGTCAAACAAGTTGAAATCAGGGTCAAACATTTTGTAAAAGAGTTTTATACGCCAGGATTATATTTCACTTCATTGGTCATCAATTTTAGCCAGGACAAGCAGCAAAGCAAAGCTATTTTTGCATCAAGCCATCTAAAATCAGGTAAGAGTAGAGAGCACGTGCAGAACCCCTGGGGACTGAAAAGCAGGAATGCAAACCTCTTTCTCAATACTGCTATTTTTTTCACCACAAAGTGTAGACCACGTGAAAAAAAATACCAAAAGAATCTCATTTATGTCTTTCCTACACTAGCAGCACTCTTAAGATGAAAATGCAGACACCTTATTCAGAGAAAAACAGTAGACTGCAAGAACCAATCTAAAGCTTAGACTGTCTTTATTTTTTTACCTAATTACTTTCATACTTTGAAATAAATTACAATACTTCATGTCATTGAAAGCCTTAGGATTAGTGAATGACATTTCTTCTACATACCTGCCACTTGAAATAAAGTCAAGCAAAAAAGAATAGAGAGTATATTCAGGAGGAAAGTGGCAGAGAATCAACGCAGAATATGGAAAAATGAGTCATTACTTAAACTTACGCTACATGCTGCATAGAAATGTAAACTAGCATCAGTAATAGCTCCCCCATCCTTTCAACATTCTGTACCTATAGCATTGAAAAAGTCCTTACTTCAGGCAACCTAAGATTAATGAAAACTTGATAAAGGAGAGAGAATATATACATACCAGCAATTAAGAAAGGTCGGTGAGCTGCCCAGATAACTGTGGTGTCAACAGTGAAATGGAATGCATCAGTGTTGTCAGAATTATTCCATCAGAAAAAAAGATTAACTGGCAGTAGGCAGCTGTGGATTTTGCAGCTTCTTAAACAACTTTCAGTTTTTATGCACGTTATTACAATTTATGCACGTTATCACAATTATTACAGGCTTGGATGAGGCAAGCATCTACAGTACTATAGTAAACAGATCTGCTGTTACTGCCCTAGGTCAGAAAACATAGTGGAACTGAACAACGAGAGACTACAGACTGACATGAAGAAACGAAACATTTTTATGGACATCAGAAAGTTAGAAAGAAAGCATAACTTCACGAAACATCACTTATTAATTACCTGTCCCAGAGAGTAGGTGAAGATTTTGCGAGCCTGCCCTGGAGAATTCTAGGTTGCCATAGGCAGGTTGGCACCCAGGAATTTCGTACCCTGTAGCATGAATAGAGGATAAACCATGGCTAGGTATGGCTCATAAGACATAAGAGTGATAACCTAGCTAGATTTGCTGCATATTAGTAGGCTATGGCATAATTTGGTACTAATTATTATTCAGGATATCTTACTTTAAAGCAGTATTAAAACTACAGAACAAAGGGATGCTATGGCACACACATTTAGTGATTTTTATGACTACTGTAGGTCAGAATAAGCATTTACATTTGACCTTATGATGGCTGTAAATGGGTGCTACTCCACTGAATTTACTGGAGAAGCATTTGGCCTTAAGATCTGTGAATCAAGCCCTTATATTTCTGCACTGTAGAAACATAAGCTTAAACAAATTTATGCTTCCTTGAAAGAGGGTCATCAAAATTCCTTCTGAGCACCATAGTGAGAACATGTTTAACAGTGTTAATTGAATCTGGGCTGAGGTTCAAGTTCCGCATACCAGGTTCCATGCTCATCTACCAGCAGCAGAACAATAGCTGCAAAATGTTTGCTGGGAATAAAAAGCACAAAGAGAAGCAATCTGAACCAGCAATAGAAGCTATGAATAGCACACAGCAAAAGCAGATCCTGAGCCCAGGAGAAGGCCAATGAGGCAGGCAAATTAGCAATGAGAACTGTTGCCCAACATTAGTGTCAAGCAATGCTGGTGAGATTCAAAACAGTCTGTTCAGTCCTTAGTGAAGCAAATTCTCACTGAAGTCAAATATGGTTTTTCCTGAGTAAAATCTGAGTAAAGACTACAATATTTGGACATGCAGTATTGCTGTACTCCTTTGCAGTATCAGAAATGCAACATAACATGCCTGGAAGGACAAACTCAATAAAAAATCAGTTCTTCCTCACTCAAGAATATCCATATTTATGAACCAGATTTTTTTTTGCATAGTTTCCCTGTGGTCAGTGATCACATAAAATCCTCCTTTCCAGTATTCACTATCAATTACCAGTGGGCACTGCAAAGCAGGGACCTTCTGGACTGTGAACACATCTTTACATTTCAGGAGCAGTAACTGTGCTACAGAGAGCAGCAGAGCCGTGTTTATCGGAAAGGATAACCCTGTTGAGGCTCCTGCCACTGCTCTAAGATTGCCTTGGGATTGGCTTCATGTCAAAAACTATTGGCAGCAAGATGATGGTCTTTGAGACACTGAAGAAAAGCCATAAGTAAATTCCAGTGTGTTCCTTTAGTTGTGCCACTGAGTTGTTCTTAAGGATCACTTAATTATCTTTTAACTTCTTTCATACCAGACTCTGATTAAGTATGTGAAGACACCAGGGAAGGCAGAAAAAATGAGGGCCCAAGTTTTTTAAGTTTTGCCATCACATGAATTTGCATCAGTATTAGCTTTAAAATCAAAGTGGAGGTGAGAAGAAATCTCTGCAATCTACCACCTCAGTGTTGTCTGTTCTTCAGTGAATTGTCAGTATTACTTTGGATTATGCACCTCTCACAGCTTTTCTGATGTTCTCAAACGGCAAATCTCATAATCAACAGGTGTGTACAAATTAATTACACACAATTCTGCAGTACTTCACTATGTATTTTCATTCTCAACTATGGGTGTCAGGAAATCAATCCACTGTAGGAATACAGTTTTGAAAATAGTCTTTTCCTGGCTCGTCATTTTGTATCTGCATACTTTTAGGTACAAAATTGTAAACTGCTCCTAGAAGTGATCTGAGAAATCTTAATTTTGACCAAAAAA
>VWZG01012988.1:93304-135263 GCA_013396735.1 Grallaria varia | reverse complement strand
AAAAAAAAGAAAAAGAAAGAAAAGAAAAGAAAAAAAAAAAAAAAAGCAGGGTATTCAGCCACAGATTTCAGATTATGCCAGAATGAGTGGAGATTTTTCAAACCAGTGCATTTTGAATATTTCTCTGCACTTCACTGAGAAACCCTCCATAGGAGTCTCCTGATGAAACAACAAAACTTCCAAATTCTGAAATGGCTTAAATGAAAACATTAGGCTTTTCAAGCCTGCAAAATTAATTAAATTTGGGCTCTTGGTACAAAGAACCCATTTGAGCAGGGAGAAATCTCTGTGCCTTCAGATCCATTACCAGTTCTTCTCCATGTAGTCTTAATCTAACCTATCTCATACCTTTAATTGATATATAGCAAATAGCTTTGCTATGGAACATTTTAAGGCTATGAGATTGCGAGATGTTCTGACAGAGATGGGAGGGGTGTAAATTCCACTTTAGTTGTTTGTTCAGTGTTCTTCCTGACATATTTTTGGTAGTAAGTCCCAAGTAATTGCTCCATAAATGAGCTAATACAGAGAAAAGCTCTCTGCTCTAGATGTTGTGGATCTTTCAAAAGCTCCCCAAAGGGATTTAATAATATCCTGTCTCAAATAATCAGTGTCAGTTGTAGTCAGTCTAATCCTATTCTCATATGCAAGGTTGAAAAATAATTAGTAATGGCAAGATTTATTTGCCTGATACTAAAACACAAAAATTAATTTGTCAGTCTCTGCAGTTCATATGGGATATTGTTTTAGCACTGACAAATCAGAAAGCAGCAAAATAGACAATCATTATTGACTAAAGCAACCAAAATTTTAAAGGAAACAAAATGGGAAAAGCTCCCGATTCTATTACTGTGTTTTTTTCCTTTTTGGAAAGGAAAACAATTGTAAGAAATTCACATGTACTGAAGATAAGAAACCAGCCTGTTCAAAAAGAATATTGCATAGTCACTCCAGAGAGCTAGTATTTTACTACAGGAAAAATATCAGTCCCAAATACATAACGTATTCCAGATTATGAAATTTTAAAACTACTTTTTATTATGCCGTAGCATGGTAAAGTAACTTATTTTCCTCTTCTTTCTCCAAGGCTTTCCTTATATTTCATTAATGTGATTGAGACTGACTCCAGTGTCAAGTGAGCTCCAAATCTGGACATAAGGTTGTAACAGTCTGTTTCCTTGTCTTGTCCTAGAACATGCAGTATGTTACTTCAAATATTTTTTGTGGCTCTTCTGAAAATAATCACAGAAGATCCTTACAGACCTATAGCCAATTTGAAAAAAAAAAAAGTGGACTTCTCAGTGAAACATTATCGACACATTATTCCACTGACTAGAGAAGAAGAGCTAACATTTCATTAGTTTTGGTGACAGATGGTCGTTGGTCCACCGTGCCTGGAGTAGACCCATACAGACTACGATGCCTTTTTAAGAAATACTTTGGTAAGAAAAGTTAATGCAATGCCACTTATGCTCCCCTCTCTATATTTTATAGGTGAATATATTTTGTTTTAAAATATTTTCTCTGGAACTGCAGCTGAAGAGAAGAGTGAGAGTCTGTGAGGGAAACCACTCTACAGACACCCAGGTCAGTGCAGAAGGAGGGGGAAGTCCTCTAGGAGCGAGAGCAGAGAATCCCCTACAGCCCACGGTGCAGGGCACGGTGAGGCTGCTGCGCCCCTGCAGCTTGTGGAGGACCCTGCGCTGGAGAAGGAGGATGCCCAAAGGAGGTTCTGACCCCACGGGGAGTTGGCATGGAGCAGGTTCCTGTCAGGAGGAGGGAGCCCATGCTGGAGCAGGTTTGCTGTCAGGATTTGTGACCCCACGGTTGACCCATGCTGGAGCAGCCTGTTCCTGGGGGATTGCACCCCACAGAAGGAGCCCAGACTGGAGCAGTTCATGAAGAACTGCAGCCCATGGGAAGGACTCACACCAGAGAAGCCCATGGAGGACTGCCTCCTGTGGGAGGAACTGAATGCTGGAGCAGGGGAAGAGTGTGAGGAGTCCTCCCCTTGAGTAGGAAGGAGCAGCAGAGACAGCGTATGATGAACTGACCACAGTCCCCACTCCCGTCCTCCTGTGCCACTCAAGGGGAGGAGTTGGAGAAAACTGAGAGTGAAGTTAAGCCTGGGAAGAAGGGAGAGGTGGTGGGAAGTTGTTCTAAGATTTAGGGTTTATTTTCTCATTATCCTATTCTAATTTGATTGGTGATAAACTAATTTCCCCAAGTGGAGTCTGTTTGGATCATGATGGTAATTGGGGAATGATCTCTCCTTGTCCTTATCTCTACCCATGAGCCATCGTTATATTTTCTCTCCCCTTCCTGTCCAGCTGAGAAGTGAAGTGACAGGATGGCTTTGGTGGGCACCTGGTGTCCAGCCAGGGTCAGCCCAAAACAGTAGAATACACACGGCTATTTTAAAAATGTCCATTGCAACTCTGAATGATTTTTCTGAAATAATGTATTTTTCAGAAGTTAGAGAATTTTGTCGTTACTCCCTTATGAGTAGAAGACTTAGTGAAAAGATTTTAGTAGTCTTTAAGCAAAAGTCACCACAAATTTTACATCTTTTAAAGGGAGAAGGATTTTCTGTAAAGCATGAAGTAATGTGTCCTGGTTTGAATTTAGCTTAAACTCCGGGCTTTTTAAGACCTGAAGGGGATTTGAAAGTCACCCTCAAACTGGGTTGTGCTATTATGATTTCTGTACTTGCCCAATTTAGTCCTATTTTACCCCAGTATGAATGAGTTAAGCATAAACCCCTCTATTTTTGGTTCTATTAACACCATAAAGCTATTTTAAGGGCATGCTTTTAAAAATACTAATAACCTGAGATGAAACATTGACAGAGCAAGCTGGAAGAACCACAGGGACACCTTGGAACATGCTGTCACGACTCTGCCTCTACATCCCGTCCTCACTGAGAAGGCACGTGGCAGAGGTGCTGATTTAGCATCACAGACTCGCAAGGCGCTGTCAGCTGCACTTGCTACCTACTTTCCTACCAGTCATGCCAATGTAGGTATCCGGCTGTCACCTCCACAGAACAAAGGCTGGAGCTAATAAAAATGTCAAACAATCCATTTTCTGTGAGGGGGTGGCAGCTCTATTCCTGGAGTCACCAGAACTATCCATGACCACAGTGTTAAATAATGCAAAACTGCTGCAGGGACTGGAACAATACACCTTAATGAATATTTTAAATATAATTCCCTAATTGAAAAACAGTGTCCTATGGAATAATGCAACCCTCCAACTGGGGTAATTGCCAGGACTGGACCACTAGCTCTGCAGTGCAGACACAGATGCTGACAGAGTATGTGAGAATATAAGGAGTGTGGGAATGTCCATGAAGCAGAACAAGGAGGAAGACGAGTACATCTGTAATCAGTGAAGTTAATACCTGTTTTACAACATTGTAGGAATACGGAGATGTTGCTCTGCCAGCTCAACTTCAGACATTTTAGGAGAGGGTGTTTCACTGGAAAAGGCCTGCTGGTTTCCGTACCTTTCAGTATCTTTCTGACCAGACACAAAACCCAATTTCATTTTCCTCATCCAATTTCTTGTCCTTTTTTTGCCCCACTCTACCAACAAGCTCCTGCCATGGTTTCTCTTCATCTCCAGCTTTGCCCGTCAGTTCAATCCCCAACTAATACGTTTCTTGTATGGCCACTGGCTCCTCTTGGTGCATCACCAGCTCCAATGCTGGAGGCACTTCCATGTCCCCTCTTGGGAAGCCAAGCGCTACAACAAGGCTCATCTGCCTGAAAGACCTAGGGAGGAAGTCTTATTCACTCTTGAAACTCTAGAATCAGGAACACTTGACTGAGATTTAGTTGCCAAACTAATGCTGTTGAAGCGCATGATTTCGAAAGTTTATAAAAATCATGGAGTCACTGAATGGTTTTGGTTGGAAGGAACCTTTTCAGATTTTGGGCATCTATTAATGACACTAATGTCAAACTGGTAAGGCTGGGATGGACTGAGGTTTTCCTGCCTTCACAACTTTAGTTTAAAAGCCTTTCACCAACTAGTGAAGCCTATGCTAATTACAGCATAAATTCTTGACAATCTGGAAAACTCCTTGGAATATTTTAGGTCCCAGATCCAAAGCAGAAAGGCTGAAGCCTTCTTAATGAAAAAGGTAATTGGCTGGGTTTTTTTTGCTATGAGTAAATCCACATTTTTTCCTTAGCTATATTTTCAGAAATATCTAAGGCATTTTAACATACAAATATGGCATACAATATTCTAGTTGATATACTTAGAATTTTGAAAAACATTAAGCAATCTGTCAGTGGAAAATATACCATACCTACCTATTTATGCATCTATATTTATCAAACCATGTGGGTGGCCTTTTGTGAAGTAAATATGTATGAATATGCATACACATATGTATATGTATGTATATACTTTAAATCCACTATTTTCAGAAAATATATGAGGAAAATAGTACACAAATGCTTTAGAGTTAAACTGCCATGCTCTGTCTATAAATACATGAACAAATAATTATTACTGTATTAGGGAGGTTGACAGAGCAGTTTTGGTAGAATTGGAGCTACTTGCAATGTTTACTTTTGTTTGTTGATGTCTTTAAACACTTGTATTGCCCAAACACAAATTATGTATCATTCAGTCACAAGGCAGTCAGTTCAATACATGTGTATCAACAAAATGTAAGGATTTATGACTAAGGAATTAATGAACTTTTTGTTCTCAAAATGCTAAGATCCCTTACTTTCTGTGTGATGACATAAGCTAATCCGTTTTACATACAGTTCTAATAATTAACAACAGGTTTAAGATCTCAAAGGAATCTATGGAAACAGATCACATTTTTCCAGACTTTTGCTTTATTGCACTAATGGGGTCCTCTACTTTGTATATCAATATCCAATGTTGGCTTTGATCTAGCGGGTTATTGCAACAAAATCCAAAACCGTGAAGCTTTGCAAGCTTGGGGCTCACTTCCCTTGGTATCACTGCAGCACTTTATTGTGGCTACATGACTGCATATTTTGTCAGTCTTTAAATGCATGAGATATACTAACTGATCTGGAATTTAATAGCTGGCTGAGTACAGTTTTACTGATGATTAGATTTGCGGTAAGAGAAACAGGTGCAGAAACACTCCCTCCTGCAACTGTGGAAAAATATGATAGGAATTAGTCATTCAGGATCTGCATGGAAATAATCATAAATTGTTAATAATGTTTCGTATGCACTCTCCTATTTGGGAAGCTGATCATCTGCATATTGTGAAAAACATCAGGTATCATTATGGTCTCCCAACTTATGAACTATTGCTATAGAATAAAATCAGTCACTCTTCTAAGGGTTAGAGATTATCTTTGCAATATAGGCCAGAGACAGTTGATGGTTTGTATACTGTTTAAATGCACTTTGTTATTTCCTGTGGCAAAAAAATAGCCATAAATGCATGGCATAAGTGCCAAAGTATACCTGTTGTCTGTGGACATTTCCCTTTGGAACTGTACTTGCTGCTATGTTTTTTATGTCTCCTGAAGGGTCAGTATTAGCAGTGGCCCTCCAATGCTGTCATTGACAATACACAACAGCTTCTCTGAGGCATTTATTTTCATGATGAGATTTTGTGTAATGGTAAAAAACAGTTTCCATGAGGAATGGTTTCCCACATGCAGGAAAACAAATACCAGACCAGCCTAAGGGCTGTCCTTCCCTCCACTGTCCTTGGGTTCTTTTCTTCAACAACCTGCATAAGTGTTGTTTCTAATTAAATTAGGCCATCATGAATCATTTACCCCTACTTTTTCTCTGTCATAAATGCTTTGGTCCAGTGTCCCAGCAGCAGATCCATTTTTTCACCCTTATTTTAAGGTTTGACTTCAGGCAATCTTTACACCACTTCGGCTGCCCTCTCCGAGTACTCTAAAAGTTTTCTTTCAATGTGGAGAACATTATGGGGTAGCTGGCAGTAAGTGTCTGGCTGAGAAGACTTCTGTGTCTAGAAATGAATTTTTATCCATCTTAATAAGACAAATTTGGAAAGACGTTTTTGCTTCCTGATTTGGAATATTAGGATGCTTAAGGTATCAGCTGCATAAATAAGTAATACATTTAAAGTTACCTTCTAAGCCCTTTATTGCCAGTGTAATTCTCCCTTTTCCCCATCTTTCAACAGTCTTCCTTGGAGTCTCTAAGTTTGGGAGCTTTAGATAATCACTGACTCATTTTGTCATCTAGGAATGGACTAGGTAAGAGATCTTTTCTAAATATATGGATGTATTTACTGCATACATCAACTGTGCTTGTATTTATATTTCATACCTTTTCCAAAATCTGCTGTGATGATTTTAAGTAGGGGGATGTGAATGTGTGAATAAAATCATACTGAATATAGAGTAGGATTAACTATACTGAGAATAGCAGCTCTTTTGTGCAAAGACTGGTCTGTGCTTGCATGGTTCCAGCAATCCATGCCTGTTGTCTCCAGAGGATTTAATAATTACAAGCCATCCTTTTAAAATGGCTCTCGTTTTACATGGTAAGTAGAATAATGTCAACACTTAAGACCAAAATACACTCCTTTAACCCTAAAGAGATATCCTAAATTAGATCTGGTGACTCAGTAACTTTCATTTATTCACTAAATACATAGGCTAAGGATCTGTGTTCTAAGCAGCTCCAGCAAACCATGGTGTGAGGTGTTTCAGCATGAGCGGGAAATGCTGGCATGCTGGGGAAAGGGCAGTGATGTCTCTGGGAACGTTGTGCAGAATCTCAGTCACCCTTTTTCAAGAGATGGATTCAGACTTGAAGAGATGCACAAAAGTGTTTTTTTTCTGTGAGACTTGAGGCGTCTTAGAAAACAAACTCAAAAGTAAAGTTTGTCTATATCAGTCCAAAAAAAGAAACACAGAGTGGGGATATGGCTGACATCTTAAACATAACAGGGAGGGGCAAAAATTATTTTCTCTACAGAAAAGTGATGGCATAAGAAGAAGGTGAACAGAACTGATCACATAAACATTTTCTGCTATAAATTAGAGGACTTCTAATGACAGAACAACATGATTCTGGAACAGACTTTCAATAGAAAATGGAGTATCTAGTTGCCTGTAAGTGCAGGTCATTGTCCCAAAATGTCTAGGTTCCCAAATGTCTTTTTTCTCCTAAATTAGCAATAGACATTTTCAAACAATATATTTCAGTTCTTCAAAATCTTATTCCCTTCAGTAACTGTTAGCTGTGGGAGAACAGAACCTGGCACCAGCTCAGTACTGACAATGACTGGAGTCACAAATGGAAGAAATGTCACTGAGAAAACCAGTTCTACCTTGATGAACCTGATGCAGCTAATAAATTTGTCATTTGGTTTCTGCTAGAAATGCATTTATAGTCCAATACTTTCATGTGTTTGTAATACAAAAGCACTGCTATAGAGCAGTTGAATTTACAATTGAGAACACTATGATTACAGAGATAATATCTAGAGACACATTCCCAGGAGATGCTTCCAGGCAGCTTAAAATCAATAGACAAGATGAGCATTTTACACCTCTTCAGATTTTATTTCTGGTTTGACTATACAAACCTTATCTTTTACCCCTGAAGAGCATGGGTGCTTTCACTGTGGATAGATTTCTACGTTCCTTTGCTGAGAAAATTAAGCAGTGAGTGATCTGCTTCAGAAATCTGCTCACTGGAGAATTGGTAAATATGCATGTAAACAACTGCCCTAGAGTATAATCTGAGCTATTTTCATGCTACAGTTTGGTAGGTTAGAAAAAGGAATTAATTAAAACAACAGAGACTAGACTTCAATTTGGAAATTGTTTTTCTCTCTGCTCAGAAACCCAGTCAAGGCCTCCTCTCCTGCCTGCCACCACAGATTTAGATTATTTTTGCTAAAGTCTGATTTTAGTGAAGAATTTATTCAGCACTGACTGTACTTCTGATGAAATAATTCAGTGGAATTGCCTGGTCTGGCTGATATGAAGTTTATCCCTTGTATATCCATGCCAGTTCTCTCAGTCCATCTTGCACTCTATGGGGCTATTTGAATTGATCCTTTCTAGTTTTATGCGCCTTCCATTATAAAGGACAGATTTTCTGTTGTCTTAGGGCATATTACATTCATTTTCCAGGCTCTTCTCTATGCCAGGCACTGTTGCATTGGACTCTCGGGTGTGTCAAATAACAATCTGACTCCCAGTGCAAAGATCAGCTCACTTTTCTGTCACTTGACTTGCACTCCAACTCTTTTCCCTTCGTGTCCATTTAAAATATGATTTCATTAACAGAGAGGAAATCTCTCACGTTTATGGAAGAACGCAGGCAGTATAATGAACCCTTATCTTAGGATGAGACCTCAAGGGTAAAGAGAAACTGAGAGGAAGATTCTGGTGGAGTCACTTGATGGGAGGGCCCTTCGAAAGGAGGGTCTTTTGAAAGGGTGAAGGACCTTTTGAAAAATCAAGGGTGGAGGGTCTTTTGAAAAATCAAGAAAAAGACTAGAAGTAACGATACCTGAGGGATGGCAGCCTTAAGGTGTATTTAAAACATCCAAACACTCTCAGATTTGTTCAGGTTTATATTTCAGAATAGCTAATGGGAGGATTTCAACATTATTTCATTACCCTGCATAGCAATTTAAACCAGACAAGTATCAATGGAAAGGCTGAATCCACAGTAATGCAGGAAACAGAGCAGGCTCAGAGGTAAAGGAAATGCAGAATTTCACTACCCAGTGAATGAATGTGGGCGGGGGGATGTGGGCTGTGATGAAGAAGCAGGTGTGGTGTTCCTGCTTGTGCCAGAACACAGGGTTACGGCCACAGCTTCTTGCAAGAGGGATGGGCATGAGTTTTCAGTCTGCTCCTTCCTTTCCTTTGGCAGTAGCAGTGGCAGGTCTCTGGCAGAGGCAAAGCAGGCAGCTGCCCCAGCAACTGCATACTTTATCTATGTCTGGAGCGGGCTCTGCAAATCCCATTTCATTTATTTCAGGGCTTCAAACATATACTATACTTGGCACAAGGCCGAGTCTATGCTTTGAAAGGGCTTTGGACAAAAAAAAGTGCCGCAAAACAAAATTGCCAGGTGTGAGCACTCAGAGCACAATTAAATCTACTATGAATGGAATGAATGATCTCCTTAAAAAAATACAATCTGTTGTGAAACATGTTTCATTTAACAATTAAGAGGCGTATATATTCAGGTGAGTCTTATTACTGCTTGGCTAACTCCTGTCACGTGCTTCTTTGTACTTTCTTTTGCCAGAACCGGCTGTGTGGCAAAAAACCGACTCAGTTTTCATCCAGATGTACATCAGTGAGTCACGGGTATGAGACTGCTTTATTCAGGATAGACAATGTCTAACTAGGATAACAACAAACTAATGGATGCTTTTAAAACTAGAGAAACATAAATGCAGAACGTATAATGATGAGAATTCAATGGCATGGAATACACCTCTCAAAAGGAGGGCCTTGAAAATTAAAGGTGAGACAGGCTCTGAAGCAATACTTCGCTGAAGTCCAGGTTCTGTTTTCAGGGCATGAGTACAGAAAAATTATTCTATCTAAACAATCTCACAGACACTTACATTTGGGATTCTGGAGTGGCCTGGGAGGTTGGACAGGCACTGATATGCCTGAGGCTGAGTGCTCAGGCTCCACAGCATTGCTGGGATTCCTCTGCAAGGCAAGAGATACAGGTCCGTGGTGGAGCTTGACCCATTCATGGAGCTTCAAAACCCACTAACTCATAGGGATGTGCAGTACAGAATTTAGCACAGAAACCAGCAGCTGTGATATCTATTTTTAAAAATCCAGTGGTAACAGCATATATCTCACACTTCCTGGGATTTTATCAGGGGGCACTGTTTTATTTCTGCTTGAGAGACTTCAGTCTTGTGTCTAGTTTTTCTCAGGATATACCCCTGCTAGGTGGCTATCAGCACAGCTTTCCATGCCTTCCACTGAGACTTGGCACGGCATAACCAGAAATACAAAGTCATGGAGTCAGCAAGAAAGAAAGCAAAAAATAAAACTAAAAAACCCAAATAAAAACAAAAACAAAACAACCCCATGCTTTTATATTTTTTATTTCCTTATGCTGTATTTCTTCTTCAGCTGTTTAAGGACTCAGGGGTTTTTTTTCAGAAGATCTGAAAGTTGCCTTTGAATGCAGGGATCAGTTCTTGAAGCTGTGCCGTGCCTGTATTTTGTGTCCAAAAAATAATCTGGCTCAGAGAGCAGAAAGAGCAAGCATGCCTGACTTCAGGTGCAGTACACTAATGCTAACTAGGCTGTGCAAATAATTTACATTTTAAATCCACATTCCTTTGGATTTGGCTACCAAGTGCAACTGATGGCTAATTGGGCCTGAAGTTTGTAAGTGTTAACTTGTTATGGTAAAAACATGGGAACCAGAAGGTCTGATCAAGTAGCTGATCCCCTCAAACAAAACAAAAATATGTACAGGAAGCCAGGGAGGCAGAATTTCCAGTCCGATAGTGGGGCCAAGACATGGAAATCTCGATCCTACTTGTGCAAGCCTTACTGCTCATAAGCAATTAGAATCAAACTACCAACTCAGTCAAAGGCTAACATTCTAATATCTCCCTAATGTATACTGAAACTCTGGGCCAGTCGAAGGACTTGGAAGAACATCATGAGGCTCATAAAGCCAAATCTTTTAGGGCTGCAGATGTCAAGTGAGCCTGTTAATAGCAGACTGTAGTTGTTTCACTGTCATATAGTTTTGGATCCTCTACCTGTCGCCTGGTCCCTGCTAAGAGGTATCATCATCTCTCTTGCCAGAAATGTGCTACTGCTTAGTAGCTAACTAATGGGCTTTGTCTCTTTGCAAAATAACAGCTTCAGGATCCTGCCAGCTCCTGACCAGAGCTGCAGCCTCTTGGCTCCTTCAAGAAGTCATTGGATTAAAGCAGGGTAGATAAAAGGATTGTCTCTTGCTTGACTTTTGAACTGGGGAAAGCATCAAGACTGGTTAACACATACCACAGCTCAGCTGGGAGAAAGAAGCACTAAGTAAGTGAATGAACCTATGGCCGTGTTTAAGGTAGCTCAGGTGAGAAAACAGTAAGTTCACAATTATCAGCGTAGTTTATTCAGAACAGTTTGTGTTTTCTTTCTAATCTAAGATGTAGTCCTTGCTTTATAGAAAGAGTTTTGGGAGCTGAAGCACTACTTCCCCTCAGCTTCATTGTTCTTGCGTGTATATAGCTTATTCCTAACATCCCTGTGACTTTCTTTGCATAATGAGAACTGAGAGGACTTTCTCAGGTCCTTGCATTGTATAAGTGCAGCACAAGATCAGAGAACGGACTGGAATTTCGGTACTGCCTGAGCAGTAGCTCCTCTGCAGGGAGGCTGACAACCCTGACCTCAGCAGAGCCCGCTCTGACTCACTGCTAACCCCTGCACCACTGCAACTAGTGAACCTCTGAGCTCTTGGTATTAGAATTCAGACATTTTTTATGATCTATTTTTTCTAGTTCTCTGCCTCTGAGCATAGCTAAACAGTGTGTCTTGTTACTTATTTCAGCAGCTGCTAGTCACTTCCTCTCAATCCATTAATTGTCTTTTACAAAGAAACTGCACTCTTCCAGTGCTCTGGAAGGCTTAGGATTGATCCTGGCAGCTGCTTTTCACCTTTAGATGAGCAATTTTCTGGAATGCTTACAGGAGCATCCAGTTATAGTTTGTTCTAACAGAATCTTTCTTTCCTCACTTTCTTCCTCCTTTGCAAACTGTATTTCGGCATCATCTCTGAACTTCCTACTGGCAACAACCTCTTTGCTGAGAAGTGACATACTTTCATGGTCTAATGCCCAGTATCTTGTTCCTGTCTTGTTTACATGTAATCTGCTTCTAACAGCTCCAGACATCTTGGCAGGATGGCCAAAACATACTCACTAGTTGTTTTTCTTGGCCTTTTTCTGATAAGACTCAGACTTGTTCTGCTCCCTATGGGCCCTTGAATGAGCATGAAAGGGGAATTCAAAATCTTATTCTCTTTCTTACTTGCCATGTTGAAGTGCAACAGGAATGGCAGTTCCTGCACTCTGGGGAATACAGACAAGCTAAACTGTTGAATAGCAAGAGGGTAGAAGGGTATGGGCCCAGCAGTGTCTTGTGTGGACACTGGCTAACGTCAGGGAGACCTCCACAGGAGTCTAGCAGTGAAACTCCGTAATTTCTCTTTCACAGGACTTTTCTTTAAGGCATGTTTTGATGCTTTAGAAATAATTTTTGTCCTGGTGAATTTATTGTTGAAGAGCCAGTGGGAATTTGGGGTTAAGTTTCTGCTTTGGATTCATGTGAGTTCTCTGGCCAGATCTGTGTGTGGTCCAAGTTAACATTTAATTACTTGTATTTCATGATATGACAGGATCTTTATGGTCTTAAGTGATTGCTTAGTAATAGATTATGCATTTATGATCTGGCAGAGCCATGAGCTGCTGCCTTCTAACTCCTGAAGACTAATCCACGCAGATGATCAGCTCTATCACCTCGTATTAATCAGACCTGACTTAGCAAAACAGCCCCACATATTAGAATGGCCCCTTTTAATTGTCTTTTTTTCTCAATGTATTTGAGAAACACTGCAACCAAACCATTTTTCTTGGATGATTACACCAAGATATGGCTATAAAAATGGGAAACTAAGGAAGAAAAATGAAAAATTAAGGTTACCTAGTGATGTTTTCAGTTAGCTGTGCACATTTCTGGTTTATACCATGAGTTATAAAGAGTCAGTACATTGAGTATCAGTAGTAAGTGTGGAAATAGTTCACTAAAACAAATGTGGGGTTTACGCACCTTGTAGAACATTGTGTGTCCATTTCAACCTTTGCTAAATATTTTGTTAGGCAATATGGAAAAAAAATAAATTTCTGTTTGTAAGGGTTTCACATCCTGGTATGAAAAAACCTTTTATTGCAGACAAGTGTTGCTTTCTGAATAAATCCCATGGGTAGGGCAAAAGTATTAATAGATTTTTTTTTATGTCTTCACCTCACTGATGTCCACGTTCTTTCCAACTCTGTGCTTTTTTAGAGGACAGCAATTTGATGAAGGCATTCTTAGCAATTTGATGTCAATCTGATTATAATTAACAATATATTCCATTTTCCACTTTCAAATGAAGTTGAATGATGGCAGTACAAGTCAGAAAAAGGATTTAAAATAAGCTGAAATCTCTCTAGATTTCTATAAATACAAGATTCATTCTTTTATGTTAGGAACTGATTTTTGTATGTATCCCAACACTCTTCTGTTCATTTGGACCTGACAAGGTAAATGAGTAATAAAAGGGAAAAAGGAAAAGTGGATGCAAAGCAAATGCAGTTGTCTGGATTTATTGAGCCCACTTGATGGTGTTGAAATTATTTTTTCTTATTTTTATAGTAATTCATTATGTTCTGCCCTGCTAGTGTATGTCAAACACAACAAAAATGAATAAAGAAACAAACCTTTCTTATTCACAAATGAATAAAGAAATAAACTTTATGTGTCGATAGAAATTGTGTACTCTAAAGTTAGTGTGTCTACTGCAGCATGGGATAATAAATAGAGAACATTTTGTTCACTTTTATGTAAATTGAATTTAATGATCAATACGAAATACACAGCTTTTAATTGAAAGGGACAGTCCCACTAATTCAGAAGGTGGAAACACTTGGGGAGCCCCACTAAAGGCAAATAAGGAGCTGGCAGGTGAAGCACCCCAAGTTCTGGGAAGGTAGAGCACAGGACAAGTGTTCTTGGTGCGTTTGGTTGCTCCCCAAGCAACCGATCATCAGAATGTGGTGGTGGAATGGGCTATAGGAGTGCTTTCCTTGGAGGCTTTGGCTTGCAGGTTGCCTGGTAAAGGTGGGCTTTGGGGACTGACCCCAAGGAAAGGAGGCTCACTCCCAGCATTGACTCCCTCTAGCATTTGCTGAGGACTGTCTGAAAAGCTCTTGAGGTATCTCTTGAGGATTTAAAAGGACCGCAGAAAGAGGTGCCTGACACAGACCTCCTACATATGTGTTGCACAAGATGAACTGGCATGGGGAAAAGTCTGAGGAAACCCCATTTGGAGAGCCTGGACTGAAGCAGAAAGGTTAAAGGATGGAAGGCAGGGTACAGAGACAGAAACAAAGTACACACTCCTTCCTCCAATGGTGTTTGTGCCATCATGGACATCACAGATGAGGTGTTTTTTGCCCAGGGCAGTTGTATCATCACCTGCCATTTGCAACCTGGGAAAGGAGCAGTGAGTGAGCTCTGTCAGTCACTCCATCCCTCCAAAAACAGAGACCTCTACCTTTGATGAGCCTCACACAGTCAGTAAAACCTAAACCCAAGGTCAGCTGCAGAGCAACTTCAGGTTGAACTCTTAACTCACATGACTGATGTTATTGAACCCTCAGTAACTTGTACAAGGTAAGCTTTAGGCTAATGGTATTTCATGCTCTTAATGGATTATGTTATGACTTCAGGTTTTTCTCCTCATTCCATTTATTTAGTGTGACTGGAAGCACTAAGAAAAATCTGAGATAGAGATATTTTAAGAATCTGCAGTCTTGGAACAATAACTCTACAGTGAAGCATCATTGGTGTGAAATGCTCCAGAATGCTAATTTAGATGTAAAACTATGTTAGAATTTGGGTGCTTAAGGTTAGGGTGACGTGCAGAACCTTCATGAAATCTGTACTTTTGACACTGAAGTGTTGGTGGCAGAATGAGAAAACTTCTCTTGTGGTAAATATCAGACATGAAGGTTTTAATTAACTAATGTGCTTTGGACCTTTTATTTTTCCAATTTATGTGGATTTTTACTCTTCTTGGAAGCTGTGCTTGTGTCATGCAGTTGGCTAGGAAACCTCTGTATTTAGCAAGATTGATGCAGTGTTGCTGATTCTCTCCTGTGGCCCTGAAGCACTTTGGGCGTATGCAAATGCCAAATGAGCCACATGAAACATTTTCAGATAGTGAGCAGGCTGCAAACATGGTCTTTGGGCCAAATGAGCACTGCCGTGTTGGCCAGTGAATGAGTACATTGCTGCTATTACAGACAAATGCAGTACAGTGTGTTTACCTATTTCTCAACCGCAGGAGTATTTTATAGTCATTCAGGGGCAGATTTTGGCCATTTCTGTATAATAGTATAGCCGAGTATGCCTTATCCCTGGACTTCATGAATGAAATACACTGTCACAGGCAGTATTAGCAGAATTCAAGAGGGGGGCTTAATTTTCCCAATCTCTAATAACTTTGACATTCCAGAACTAGTGCGAGGAAGGCAAATGTCTGGACCCTAAATTAGGAGCACCTTCTGACCTGTTGCTTTATAGAAATGAGGCACAGTGTAATGGATACTCGGTAGTGAATTACTTGGATACTGCTGTCAAAGCTAAAGGCAAATGGCTTATTGTCTTAATCTCCCTCTCCTTTATTGTTCAGGAGTAAAGAATTACCATGCTTGAAGGAGCACCAGATCTGTCTTTTATAGTGTACTGTGAATAGACTGTGGGCCATATGTTTTACCTCCCTCTGGGCTAGATTATCTGCCCTCCAACGCTGTTTGGTCACTGCACTTTATGTCTCTTTCTCTTCCTTCAGCTTCTCACCTAATCAAATCTTACAGACAATCTAAACAGCAAACAAGGCCCAAAGAAACAGTTAAAGAAGGTATCACAAATTTTACGGTAATGCAAGACTGAAATAAGTACTTTGGGCCACAGGGATGTGCTCTCTGTTGTGTTCCATAATCTATTTAATCAACACATCAGGATTTGTCTTAAAATTAATTCAGTTTTAGCCTTTAGCCCCTTTTTTATGGTTGCAAATAGTCTTTCAACTGCAAGACTAAATGTATTCCTCAGTTCATGCTCATTTATTTTTATACCTGCGCTGCCCTGTAGCTTAAAACATTTCTCTCTCTCTCTGCTCCCTCATAGCTTTTGTCTCCTCCTGAAGGACAAGGAGGGGGTGTGGGCGAGAGGAGGTAGACAGAAAAATTACTTGGGAATAACTGGGGTTTAAGAATGAATATTCTGTTAGTTGAGATGTTTGGTGAATTTGAAGATTGACTTTTTCTTCTCCTTTGTCCCCATCCTAGTGTCGGTCTCTCTACAATCTCTCTGAGATTTGGCTCCAAGAAGAAGGAATTGAAGAAATCCAACTGAGGGAAACGTATGGAAAACCTGCAAGAGCACCCTAACACCTCAAGGATGAGGCTAGAGGGGACTGGGGAGGTCAGGACAGGGCACTGGTGGAAGGGCCTGACCAACAGCTACTTGAGGTGAAGAGCACTCATGTTTTGTTTCTATCTCGAAAACCTGATCTTTTCTATTTGAACTCCGGATGTTTTTGCTCTTGTCACAAAAACAGTTTCATAATTTCAGTAAAACTTGAATGATTATTTTGGTAGTTTTTTTATGCAGGACTTGTTGATTGCTGCTGTTGGCACCCTGCTCCCTGCGTTCTCCAAAAGAACGGTGTGTTTATTTACTGGAGAACCTTTATTACCACAGTAACAACGCAAAAAGGTTTTTAAATCCATCACTTCTCCTGGTAAAGATGAGAGCACTGAGCCAAAGAGACTCATGCTCAAAGCCCAGTGTCAGAGCCAAGATCTTCCTGTCCCTGAACTCTCTGTGCAGTGATGGAGTGCCCCTTGTCCCAGCCATCTATGGTTTTGCCATGGTTTTTCCATGGTCTTTCCATGGTCAGCAAGTAAGATCTGGGGAGGTGGCTGTGAAATTAAAACGGTTTCAGCAGAAATAATTTCTCTGAACAAATAACATGTTTCCTGCATAAAAAAGTCTGCATGCTCCCCCAAAAGAAAAGAATCCATGCCTTGGCTTAAACTAAGGTGGTTTGGTTCCATGGAAGAAGCCTGCTCTGTGGCAGAAACACAAGTGTTGTAGATGTCAAATCACTGCAAGATTTGTATTTTGATGTCTTTTGTAGCATTTTCCATTCAAGTAGTATATCTTGGCTGGGGAGCTGATAAGAAATCTCTGAGATTTAGTTATGGGTCTTTTTTTTGCCTTGCAAATACTTTCTGTGTGATTTAATCCCTTCCAGTCCTAAGGAAAAGCTTTGATCTTCTCATGTATTCTCATGAGCTGCACAAAATAATCTCAAACAGGTTTTTGGTGTTGTGACCTTCTTTGCCAGTGTTAAGTTCTCTGCCTTTGCTGGTCAAGTGAAGTCCTCCAGGGCAGAATCAAACTTCTGAGAGCTGTACTTGTTTGCTCCGAGCAGGACTCAGTCACACAACTCTCCTTCCCGCTGGTGCTAGTGATTTTTTTTTCCCCCCAGACTGCTCTCTGGGCTTCAATAAGGTTTGTTTTTCATAGCCCAATCGGTCCTTGGGCAGATGTTTTTACATCCATTTCTACACCCAAGTAACATTCTTTCCTCTTGTAGGCTGAGCCCAGTTCCGAGGTGTTCACAGACTGAAAACCTTCGGCTTGGCATGTTGGAGAAATAACGTTTTTGTGAGGTCAAAGAGTGAAAAAGAATCTTCATTAAACAAAATTCAAACTAAAGACTTATTTCCTCCAAATCAGCCTGGAATAAGCCTGCCTGGGCTTATGGGGTCTTGAGCAGGAATTTTTAAGATTTCCTCTAAATACTGAATCAATATAGGTTACGCTAAGATCTTTTTAGGAAGAGATTTAAGCCTTTGGCATTCCAAATAGGTACTCCTTATAAACTGAAATTCATATGAAAAACTCATAGTGAGGAGAGGGTAAGAAGGCACAGTGAGGGACAAGCTGATTACACTATACTGGAAGGCCTATTGATTGGGCACTGCATCCAGTTCATCATGTTTAATCATTTTCCAGTTTGCACCGACTGCTTTATTGCCCTGACTTGGCATGGTTCTCGCCTGTGTATCAGGGTGATGGAATACAAGAAATGGGTTCTGAGGGATGCTTGAACTTGAAGAAACACCATGTACTTCAAGTAATCTGTTCTGTACTGGGTAGGTGTGTACAGCTTGTTAATGTTTTTCTTTGTTTGTTTGTTTTTAATAGTTATTTTATTTTTCAGTATGAGACACTTAAAAACTGCACCTGAAACGACACCATTCACATCCTTTCATAAAACATGACTGTCATCTATTTACCAGTAGTAATGGCAGTGCCTCAGCAGCGCTAACAGAGATGATTGGAAAAGGTGTCTGTGTTAATATGATAAATGCCACTGTTCAGTTTCTAGCAAAAACCGATTTTATACAACAGTGTGTCACACATCAGTTAATTTTCTCCCATGCTCTGAGCTGTAGCTAATCTATGTATTTGCAGCACACCTATTACTGCACCATTTAGACATTTTGAGGCTTGGTGTTTTAAAGTGTTTGATGTTTATTTAACTAATTGGAGAAAATCCAGACTATTCACTTTCATAAATGAAAAAGCAAAAAATTAATCAAAGAGTAACCATGTTATTCTGAAGTACTAGATCACCTAAGTTAAAATGGAGTTCCTCATGAACATTAATTATGCTCTGCACTTCCTGTTGAGTAATTGTGTTCAAGAAAAATTGCTCCATACAAGTCAGTACAAGCTGTCATTTCAGCGAGTATGTAGTGGTGTGTAATGGGCTGAGATGTGCACTCTGATGTGTTTTATACAAGTGACTTCCACAGCTCCATCCCATTTAGTCTCGGAGAAAGGTCTCCTGCGTGTTCACAGGAAATGTGGGACCCGGCTTCCCTGGTTCTTTGGGAACAGCAGCAATATTTTTTTCACAGCTGGAAAATTGATTTCCCTTGGCCAGTGGCTCTCAAAGGGAGTTTTTTTCTTCTCCCATGTAAGTGCATGCTGAGGATGCTTAGGGACTGGCAATCATTATAGGAATGGACTGGGAGAGATGGTGACGCTACTGATGGGAAAGGAGGATTCTCATGAGGCACTGTGGTAAGCAGGAGCTGGGGGAACTTCTAACTTTCTGAAGCTTCTTGGATATTTACCATTGTGACCATTTCCCATCCTTGGTTGGCATGGAGGGATAGGGAGTAGGCTGCTCTCCAAACTGTCTGACTGGAGCAGCCTTCCCTCTGAGGCCCCAAGATTGCTTCTGTCGTATGTCTTCTGCTCTGTTCCTTGCTGTTTTCTGTAAAGCCCCTCAGATCTAGCCTCCAGATGAGAAGGCAGCCCTCAGACTGAGTCTGATAATATATTCCATTATCCTGGATAAATGCTGACCCCCATACTCCATCGAGTTATCCCAAGCACCTTCTTTCCCACAGCTGCAGTTGTAGGGTAAGTCTCTTGACATCCTTCCTCAACAGACAGGTACTGAATCCAGAAAATATTAATAAATATTTTTCTAAACATTTATAAATTTATTAACCTTTAATTATTTAGTATAAGATGGATGAAAAGTGTGTCAGGCATTGGAACAACCTGCCCAGTGAAGTGGTTGAGTCACCATCCCTGGAGGTACACAGAAGAGGTATAGATGGTGGTGATTAGGGACATGGTTTAGTGGTGGACCTGACAGCATTGGGTTTATGATTGGCCTTAATCTTAAGGGTCTTTTCCAACCTAAATTATTCTATGCATATAACATGTACATGCTCTCTCCCACTTCCCTTTGGTTTCCAACAATCCTGGAAAAGATTTTTCTGAGCTCCCTGAGACTATTAATTTCCTTTATTCTGTTCAGCCCATATATGAACCTTCTTGAAGCCAGACAAGTTCTTTGTTTGCCAAGACTGTTTGCTTTGGGAGAGTGCTGCCCAAAGTATTAATCTGACTTTCCCACTACTTTTTCTTTGAATCTACTCTGAACAACAACCGGGCCGCGGTTTAGGCCAGCAAACCACTGGCCAAAAAGTGGTGCTCTCCCTGCAAATCTCTTTGGTCACTGCAATATTCAGTGTAGAGCGCAATATAAGTATTGGGGATTGAGTCTTGCCAGAATACATCCGAATGGACTGCATTCAATTGTGTTACAACTTTGTGTAATTGCAACCCATATTTGGATGTGTTGTGTGATTCAAACTTTTCTATATTTGTTTTAGTATTTGCTTACCAGGTTTATACTGTGGCTTTCAGCCATATTCTTACATTGCATTGATTTCAATAGGGCTTTAGTTCCATTACCGATGTCAGATTTGTGGCTCTTCATCTCTACACTGATGAGGAGGAACTTCATCAAGTAAAACAGTACACCATGTTTCATGCGTGAGCATAAGGATACAAAGAAATCTAACACTGGTATGTGCAGACTGACCTAATTGACCGTGGCTACAAGCACAAATATGGTGTGTACGCCTACACAGAGAAGTGAGTGTGTGGGTGTGTCTGTTCATGTCTGCCTATCTCTGCCCACAACTTAAAACACCAGGAAAATAAGGAACTTGCCACAGTCATTTCTGCATGGAAACACTTTGTCTCTTTCTGGTAAATGCTTTTCTTTAAATGGAGTAGCAAACCCATGTAATTATAAATTATTGAACCCAATGTTTATCAGAAGTTATTCTGCTGGATGGCATCTGTCACAGGTGTGAAAAAGTAAATACTTCTGTCCTTAAATTGGACCATATAAAAAGAAAAAAAACCAAACTGAAATTATATACATCTGCAGTTGATACAAATGTTGCCCTTTAAACTCCCATTCTCTCCAGTGGGAATTTCAGCGCATAAAGGACCTAGACTGGGAGTATGTAGAAGCATAGAAAAAACCAGGCAAGAATGTGCTTCTGAAGGTCATGTGGTCAAACACCTTGTTCAAAGCAGATTCAGTCAGATCAGGATGTTTAGGGCCTTGTCCAGTCAAATTCTGAATATTTTCAAGGATGGAAATTTCATAACTTCTCTAGGCAGTCTGTATTACCCTTCCTCTCCTGTATTGCCTGGTCTGAGGCCACTGCCAAAAGCAGAATTAAATCTGACCAAAATGCAGACCAAGGACCAATATTCCATTTAAAGAAAACCAAAACCATTGGTCCCACAAAATTTTCAACTGTTAGGAAATCATTAGTGAAAATTGGAGAAGTGAGGAGAGGATGTGATAGCAAAGCACTGAATGTGTTAGAGAATTTCAGACTTTCAGGGCTGCCTTTCAATTTCTAGTGGAAGGTTTTAGTGGACTAATTCTTGCTTATCCTTATGTGTAGACATAGAATCTTAGCAAAGTTTGGGTGTGAAGAGACCTTTAAAGGTCATCTAGTCCAACTAACAAGCAGGGACACCTTCAGCTAGGTCAAGTTGTTCAGAGTCCTGTCCAGCCTGACCTTGAATATTTCCAGGAGTAGGACATCCTTATCACTACAATCTCTGTGCAACCTCTTCCAGTGTTTCACCAACCTCACTGTAAAACAAAACAGAACAAAAAACTTCCTAGAAGGAACAATTTCTTTATTTTTCTCTTTGTTTATTTAGCCAATATCCACTCTCATTCAGTTTAAAACTATTACCCCTTGTTAACTCCTAATAAACCCTACTAAACAGTCTGTCCACTTCTTTCTTGTAAACCCCCTTTAGCTACTGAAAGGCTGTAGTAAGGTCTCCCTGAAACCTCCTCTCCTCCAGACGAAACAACCCCAACTCTCAGCCTTTCCTGCTCCAAGAGGACATGCTCAGACTGTGGCTAATTCAGCAGATTCAACCTTCCAGACGAGCTTATCTGGTGTTTAGCTTGCTTCTTGTTTTCTCCACTGACATTCTTAATAGTTTCTGCCAGGCTTACAGCTCTTTTTTCTTACTGAAGGGAGGGTGGCAACTTCCTTATCACGGAACCTCTGGGCAGCTGGTCCTCCCATTGCATAACAGAGGTGGTTGATGGGATCTGACTATCCAGACATTGCTGGTAGCACTACTGGAATGGGAATCAGAAAAAAAATCACTTTATGCTTGTCTTTTCAGTGCCTTTAATAGGTTCTGCATAGTGAAAGGCTTACATTAACTTTTTCAGTTAATGTAAAATTCCTTCACTAAACTCAAAATAACTACACAGGATTAAGGAGGAGGCATATCTGTAGCATGCAGTAGACAATCCAGTTTTGTTCTCGTGCTTTGGTATCATCACTGGTTTACTGTAGGAATGGTCAGAAGACAGTAATTCTCCCAGCTGTGTGCTTTATAGCTCTTCCCAGTGCAGCTGCAGCATTTATTCATTCTCATTCCAGTCTTGTCTCCTTCGATATCGTTTTAATTTGATGCACGACACTTTCTGTGCTAGAGTAAAATGCCACAAGCAGACAAGGTGCTCACTTCCGAGGAAAAGCAGCCTGATCTGCAAGTCACTTTTTTCAACCCCACACAGATTTTTTTTTTCAAACTCTTTTTTTTTTATTCTCTCAGTTGGAAAGATAAGGCTTGCTGCTAGTGTTGCAGAGTGTAAGCAGCTCTGCCTTAGCATGGTTTTTAGGAAGAACTTTTCAAAGCGCATTTTAGAAAGGCTCCATGGCAGTTGGAAGTTGACATGTCTATAAGCACATGGACATAAGTATGATGCACTCAAGCCTGATACTTGAACAGATGCAGAGCTGGGATGGTTTCCCTCTTGGAAACCATAAGAAGCTGAGGCTGCCTGTCTGGGAGCCATAGTTAAGGAAGGAAGGAGGGTGAGTGCCTTAGCTGAAAGCTGCAACTACAGCAAGGGGACCTGGAGTGCAGAGCTGCCATTGCTGAACCCCATGGCCAGGTGCTCTCATGTGCTGCTTGATGGCTGTGGGCTTGGAACTGTCACCCACAGGCTCTTTGAAGCTGGGCTAGGGGAACTGCAGTTGCTGAGCTTATTCATGTAAGTGCTGAATGTTTTGTTCTAAATTACATGCTTAAAATGTCCATTTGTTCCCATTTGAATATATTCCATTCAAACTTGCCAAGATTTATGTTCTAAAATGGGAACTGATGTCCCATTCTTTACAATCACTGTATTAGCACTCAAATAGTCTTGCTACCCAGCTGGAGAGTCCTTTGAACAATCAGAGCACCTAAATATGGGAGATCCATATCAAGACTATAGTTTAGAATGCAGAACTTAGAGTCCAAACAGTACTTCCAAGAATGGGAGCAAAAGACACAAGGGTCAAAAAAAGTAAAACGCACTCTTTCTTTCCAAGTCAAAGCAAAAGTATAACTCCAAATGTGAAGAACTACACAGAAACTACAGCAATACCATAATTATCTAATGAAGACTAAAGTAACTCATGAGCTTTTAATGACGTAGAATCAAATAGCAAATATTAACTCATTATGCTATGACTCATCTGCAGATCTGAATCTTCCTCCTGTGTCATACTAATCAATAAACTTTCCTGTGCTACCTGTAACTACCATATTTGAATTAGATAACCACTTGATGGAGATTCATCATGGTTTTCTATATGCTTTATTCGTATTGTGGTTTTAGGCTGGAAAAAAGCCCTCTACCATCTCCATTTTACACATGAAAACTGAGGCCTGAAAACATTAAAGGTCAGATTCATGCAGTCTTTGGAATCTTAAATCCCCTCTGAGATATTTGCAGTATGGTTTTTTGGTGGTTTTTGTTTGTTTGTTTGTTCGTTTGTTTTTTGTTTTGGTTTGGTTTGGTTTTTTGTTATTTTTTAAGAAATAGATTAAATTTCTTAAACTTGTCTGTTTCAAGAATGTTCCAGCTTGGCTACAAAGTTTTCTCTTACTAAACAGGCCTCTTGGTTTCTTTAACCATTGTCTTTTGGACCTGTAAGGAGCCTGTGTGTTGTACCCTATGGCAGGTACAGGTTTCTGCCATCATCTGCTGCTGCTTTCCTGCCCCTCCTGCCCAGGGCACAGGATGCATTGCCCCCTGTGGCTGAGCAGCAAAAATGCCTCAGGTTTTCCCACATGGCAGAAGATGCGCTTTGCTTTGTTACATCCCTCCAAATGCCTATTTTAGTGGTCCCTGCAAGAAGAAAACGATCTGAAAGTCTCTTTGACTGATATCTCAATCTGTCTCTTCATTTCTCCTGCTGCCTGTTACACCTAGGTTCTGTCACTGATAATTTGCTTTTAAATGTAACGGATAAGCTTCCAAACCATCCATCTCCTCTATTAACCACAACTTCTTTTAGTGCATTAATGACAGAAAAGTTACATTTTCATTTAAAGTGAATTTGCAAAGCAACCTTTAGATAATAGGCAGTTCTAATATTCTGACGTTGCTGAAGCTATTAGAAGAATAAATCAAATGAAAATTCTCCTGCTGCTGCCTGCACAAAATGGGGAGAAGGACAGAGCAGAGGCCCCAATACTGTGATGCTACACAAGAGTAATTACCATAAGCTGAAAAGGGCATAGAAATGGTAGCTAGAATTGGGCTTCTCTCTCTGAAGTTGAGAGATGTCAGAAAGAGGGTGGGAAACCCACTATTGAATCTGAAGTCATGTTAATTGCCTTCATCTCACACTGTTTTTTATTTCTTATTGGTTGACCTTTTATAATGCACAGAAAAACATCAGAATAAATCAAAGACATTACCTGTAGAAACTGCAGGAACTATTTTGATTTGAATGCAGTTAAGTCTGCTCCCACTGGTAGTGGATTTAGCTCTTAAATACACCACTAGTAGCACTTTTGTTGCAAGAATGTGTGCAGTGACGCTCATCCAGTATCCCTAAGTGATGTTAAGAGCCTGTATCTGTGTAATGAGTAGCACTGATTTTGTGGCAATTGTTTGTTTGGGGACAAGTTAAGAACAACTCTTTGTATCTGGATCCTTCCTCATGCTATGCTGTGAAGAGGAAATGAGGAGAAAAACAGTCACAAATTAATTTTGAAATAATTTGAGAAACAGGAGAGAAGTAAGCAGTACCATGAGCATTTTGATTTGGCTGAGGGGTGTTCTGATTTGGAACTTGTCTCTGCTCCTTAGCAGATTGAAACTACTACTCATTTCAGAAATGGCTATTCTGCTTCTGGAGCAAGAATTTTGATCTCTCACTCTATGTTCTCTGCCCTCTTTGTCTTACTGCAAAAAACTGAGCGTGTGCTCTCTTGGCTCTGAAGCCCCACAAAGAACTTGGAGAAGTGTTCTCAGCCTTGCCTTCAAGAAGGCAGTAATACTGTCAGGAGCCACACAGGGTTTCTCAGATACGGCTAACATCTAGAAGTGCAAATGTTCCTACTTGGTCAAACAAACCTACACAGTGCAAGCAATGATTTCGCTTTTCTCTCTCTCTCTGCTGAGTTTCTGCTCTTTGTTCAGGGAAGGATAGGCCAAAAAGGCACGCTTTTTATTTCCTTTACATTACAACTCCAACACGACATTTACAATGTGAATGCTTTGCATGCTGATCTAGAGGGGTTTTTTATCTGACTGATATTCAAGTACTCTAATGATCATTTGCATCACTCTTATTATGCAGGTAAACAATGTAGCTACCTTTGCAATGCTGATAATGCTGTACAGCTGACAAGAACCATTAGTAACTTGACCTTCCTGTCTGATTTGTACTTATGAGTCTAATAATAAATACTCACATGTGGAAGAGTCAATAGAGAAATAACGTAACACACTTCTTTTAGTACCCTAATTCAGCAGAATAAACCATGAGAACCATTTCAGTAATTTACTATAGTAAGTGCTCTCAGCAGCTTCTGTATTTCAGCTGTTTGGTGCTCCAGCATGAAGATAATGATCTTAGTAATTAGTTATATTGTTATTTAATAGTCCCCAGACAATATTCTATATTTTGAAGGAACAGGCCTTTCCTTCTATATCTTCCTCCCCCATTGCAAAAAATGTGTATCTATTAATCCTTTCCCTTGCCAAATCATTGGGTTTTTTTTCCTTTTTTCTGTTCTGTTTACTACTTTCTCCAAAAAGGTCTCAGTTATTGAAAGACAGCTTCTGCTTAGCAGCTTCAGGAGGCTCCCCCTTCTTGGGTCTCTCTGAGGAAGCCACAGGAACCACTCCTGAGCGAGTGGGGCTGGCGAGGGAGGGCAGGTGAGGAGGGGAGCAGCAGTCGGCAGCACTGCGGACAGAGATGGCAGAACTGCCCTGGGAAACCTGGGTGTCTCCTCACCCGGGCTCCCAGCAAAGCAGTTCAAGCAAAAAGGCTGATGAAACAGACTGGTATCAGAGCAGAACCTCGTTCTCTGAAGTTAGATGAAAATTAACCTTTTTCACATGTCCGTAGGCTGAGAGATTTCAACTATTCCTGGATAACAGTGGTCAAAAATTAAAGTCTGAGGGTAGAAACTGGGATTAGAAGGAACAAAGTACTTCCTGGGAGTACTCAAGCTTTGGTGTCTTAAATAAATGATTATTCTCTTAAAAACTGCTGGAGTGGGAAATGTAAGGAGCTGATAGTCTGCAGACCTTAAGTCACATTTTGGGGAGGGAAAGGGTGAAACTGTTGATGGAGTATGAGGAGAATCCCTCCAGAAGGCAAATGGGTAGCAAACACCTGAGAAAAACATACAAGGCTAGGGAGGGTGGGGAGAAAGGCTGGAGGCTTTTGCATTTGAGTGTAGGTGGCTATGACCTCAATAAAAAAGACACTCCCCGCAGTGTCACCCTCGCTCTCAAAGTGGTTTTTATTCCTCCCATTCAAGAGGAACAGACTGTCGTCACTCTTTTTTTTTCCTGTCTCACATCACTCCCTCTGTGGTACTATTTCTTACAGCCTCAGGAGGAAACATCTTGTTTGCATATACCTCATATAATAAACAACATAATTTCTAGTTTATTTAATGCCTCTAGATTTTGTGCTTTCTCAGTATTGGCCTTGTTGCAGTTGTCCTTTCAAACTACTCCAGTTCTAAGAAGCCACGCTTTTCTCTCTAACTTTTTGACTGTAGAGACAGTCTTTTTTGCCTTTTTTTTTTTTTTTTTTAAATTTATTTAGTGACTCAAACTCCACAAAGTACCATTCCTGCTTCTCACCAGCTGGAGGTCCATATGCCACCGCATCTTTACTCTTGTAAATACACGTTTGAAGTCATGCTCATAGATCAGACTTTCGGTGGTTAATATGGCAATATGTTAGAATGTCAAGTGATGCAGAATGAGTGAGTCAGGGGAAAAAATAGAAGCAATATTCTACACATTTATAAAATCTTGCTTCTAAAGGGCTTCCAGTGGTCTGTGGACATCGTGGGATTTGTGCAAAACTGACAGGGTCAGCACAGGGTAGGGATTCAGAATCCACAGCGACTTGATAGAAGCATCTGTGAGAGGCAGTAGCTCCCAGCTTCTTAATGTTGTCTACTAACATGTTTAAACTAAATTAGGAACAAAAAATACAGTCTGACACATTGCCCATGAAATATTGCCAGCTTCTAGCTGAAACACTTCATTACTCTAGAAAGGGTGGTAAGTGTTCCCTGAGGAGAAGGAAATTTGTGACATAGTGCTCAAGGGAAAAAAAAAAAAAAAGGAAGGAAATCTTTTGAACTTTGACAGTGCTTTAGAGAGCATCCTAATGACTGTGTCTGCAACCTCTGTCTGCAGATCAAGACCGCCAGAGGCTTCAAAGCTTTAGACCTCAGTCCATAATGGCAGCACCTTCACCACCTGCATCTCAAGCAGATGTACAATCTCTGACCTCTTCTGCTTACTTTTTCCATTGCATAATTGCCCTTAAATTTGGCAATGACTCTGCAAGCCAATGCCCTCATTTCCAGTGCTGAAGAAAAGTCAGGGTAAGAATAGAAAGTGTAGCTAATAGCTTCTACAAAAGACCTGCCACTAGCAAAGGGATAACACTTTTTGCTCATTTTACTGGTTCTGCTGTTTAAAACAATGCCTTCTGCCATTGTGAAAGTGCATTTAGATAGTCTCCAGTTCAGTGGCTCATAACAAAGGTATAAGGAAACAATTTGTGCCACGAATCCATGGTGTACGCCAGCCAGGGGTCCAATCAATGTAGACTTGCAGCAGGCAACACTTTAGATATGAGTGACAGGAGTATCATGTGACTGCTTTGTTCTTCATATGAATGTAAAAAAGTATAAATAGCATCGCCTTTTAGATAAAAGAATATGTTGTTTTCTTGAGTCTCCAATTACATTAATCTGTCTGCAGACTTGTTTTCAGCTTCTGTGTGGTCTGCGCAAACCAATATGTAATGTAACTAATCTATGCATAATGAGGTAGATAACAGTCAAAAAGGAGCTGTAGTTCTGGAGTCCTCCAAGGATGCAGTAATGGATTAATTCAGTTACTTAGAATTCAGCATGCAACCATATCTATGCCTATTTATATCTTCAGATGTTTCCCAATATTGTGCATATAGAGATGATGAATAAGGAGATGGGATGGTCTACAAATCCAGACTGGCAATTTAATCAGAACTGTCTGCTCTGCCTGCCACGATAATTAGTAGTTCAGTGCTATAGGAACCTTGAGATGGAAATCCTAGTAAACTTTGGTTTTACTGTGCAATAGAATTTGGAGTTCTCTTCGGTGGATGGAGATGAGAATGCAACATGACTGCAAAGCCACAGCTGAGAAGTCCAGTCCCATTGTGTTGCTGAAAAGCATTCACTAAAATTTTACTCTTGAAAGTGTAACTCAAATCTTCCACATTCCTTGAGTCCAAGTAAAATGTAGCTGCTTATTTGCTGCATGTCCTTAGGTTATAATAAAAGTTGTTTTCCACAGTGGACCATGGGAGGGTTATCACTGCATTAAAAAAGAATGGTTTTAGATGAAAATAACTGTTCTTAAAAGCAAAGTATATTAAGCAAAACTGGCTAGATTAGCATTTTCTAGATTAACTGTTTCTCTTAAATCACTTCAAGTGCACTGTGTGCTGGAATTAATGGAACATCTCTCTTGGAGTTTTTTTCTTTTACCCTTAGATGATATTCAGTCCTGGCTGGGGTAAAAAAAAACCCTCCAGAAGCTCACAGCATGTGAAACCCATCAGTTCTACTAGCTGAATCTGCTGAGGCTTTGTCAATTTGGAAAGCATAATGCAGTGAAAGGAAAGCAAGTTGAAGTCTCTACAGTTACTGTAAAAATCTGCATCAGCAACTTTGTCAAGGTGGAGAAAAAAAATGTTCTCCTTGTCAGAAGTTACCCATTATCTAGAGCTTTTTGCGTCATATGCAGTAGGCAAGACAGCTTTACTTCTCTGAACAGACATTTGTTAGCAGAGTACCTGTTTAGTGCTATAATGTCATGTATATTTAATTTCTCAGAAGAAAAAAAAAAATCATTACTTTTAGGTTGTGATTTCCCTTGTAGATTGAGAAGGAGGGAAGTGGGGCGTGGAGGGAGGGAGGTTGCTTTGTTACCAAACAGTACAGGTCAGCTAAATTTGTCCCAAAGAAACTCACGTCAGTCTCCTCTATCTATGACTCATTTCTTCCCTCTCCTGCCCATATGCTCTGTTGCCAGAGCTACCCCTTGAATTATACAAAGGGCTAATTAACCTTCTCCGTCAAAAAGCCAAGACTCTTGAAATTGGTCCTTCCTTTGCATGGAACTAGGGCCGAGTGTGTATCTCCTAGAGGCTTCCTGCTCTTGCTTGCTTCAGTAGAGAAAGAGTTTAATAAAGAAAATTTGATGTAGAGACACCTTGTGAAGAAATAACACAGGACCAAAGTAACATGAAAAAATGCTTCAGGAGTCTCTACAACTAGGAATATTATTTTAGCAAGGGATCTCCAGCACCTATTACAGCAGTTCCAGTTGCAGAGCAGGGGCACTGCTTTGCCTTCCACAAGTGAGAAAATAGAAAATTCTACATTCACATTACTTCCACCAACCCTCTTTACTTGGGCACCTCTGCAAGGTCGTCAGATATATGGGGGCTGCAGAGCAAAGACTGACATTAACTGGGGTATTCTAGACTCCATTTTGAAGTGTGGGCTGAAACTCTGCTTGGAAGCCTGTCTCTCACTCCCATCGCACTTGGTGGCATTGGTTACAGTAAGGACAGGGATAAGCCAGGGAATTTTGCTTTTCCTAAAGGCTTATGAAGGCTCAGAAACAAAGTGGAACTGCTGAGGTTCAGACTTGGCACGTGTTTCTTTCCCCACGTGGCTCAGTCCGACCCTGTGTTTGCAAGGCTGCAAGAAGATGGCAAAGTGGCAGTACTAGGGTCAACTGCTGTGCAGATTTGGACTAAAATAAGCCAGGCCAGTCATGCGCCCCTTTTAGCAAGAGCCTGTCTATGAATTCAGCACTGGAAAGGAGTAGGACTGAAGGCCCATTGGACTTGTGTAAAAACTTCTTGCTCTGTTTTTGTGACTTGGACAATCAAAATTTTCTGTGTGTTGAGCTATGCCATTGCTTTCCAAATAATTACCTAAATATTACTACTCTTCTGTCTTTCATCGCCCTCCTTGCATTGCTTTGGGCTAATTTGCTGTGTTTCTCATTTTTATCCAGTTTTCAGACTGACTCAATTTTTCTCTCTTTATTTGTTGGTCTTTTATTAATCTAATTCAGAATGCAAATACAAATAAAAGCATCATTGCTATAGACAAGTTGAGAGTCAAAAATAAGTATACAGTTTATTTTGAATTCTAACAGAAATGTTTTAGTGCTGTAGGTAGTTTGTATGCAGTCTAAAAAAAATCTTTATTTCCCTATAGAAAGAAGCACTTGCCTCATCATTAAGGATGTGTCTATATCCGTGAATGTACCATGATACTAGTTCCCCACTGAATTGTTTAGAATATTGGGCAGTGCTGCAAAACATTTTTTTTCAGTCATTTGTGGATCTGCTCTAAATCTTGTAATGCACTTGGTACACCTTGGTCTGGACTCTTTCTGATTAACTCCCTGGAAATACTACTTCCTTCTTACAGGACAGAGATAGGATTCATGAGGAAGTAGTACCTCAAAGGGCAAGTGACCCAGCAGCTACAAAGTCATGTGCCACGCAATTAGTGATACATAATCTAATTTCAAGCATCTACATCTGTAGGACTCCTTGGCAGTAAGACCAGTAACACAGATAGATAGACAATTCCTTTTTTTATCTGTAGACTACCCTGTCCAGGTGAAGCATTGGATATGGTAATACTGTGTTAATTTGTGCAATGCCTTGGTTAAGACAGCATCCCTGAGTTAAATAACAGCAGAACAATTTAACACTTTTTAAACAGAAAAGAACAGAAAAGAGGAGTGCTGATTGCTTATCTCTTCAAATTGCCTGTTGCAAGAATGAGCTCTTGGGGGATGTCTGGGGAAAAGATTAAGTTGCCGCTCATTGCTGGGAATTCCAGTATAGCTCTTGGAATGCCTTAAAAAGAGAGCAGTTTCTTAAACCCATCCTTTTGTCTAAATGGCACTTACAGGTAACAGAAACAGAAAATGAGCTCGTTTGCTTGACCTGATTTGTATGGAAACTTCAAAGTTAAGGCCCTTTGCTCTGACATGGATATGAAACTGGTCTTGTTGAACAGAGGGCAGCAATTTGGAGCTAAGGGAAAATGAGAGTTTCCTGTGAACATGAGGGTTTGTAGAACAGCAGGGACTCTCTGAAGAGCATAGTGGTTTCCAGAAAAAAGTTTGAAGCTCCTCTTTTCTTCTCTTTCTCCTCCTTTTTTTGTAAAGATTGGAAAAATCAAGGTGAGGTGGTGGAAATTTGCATTGTGCTCTGAGCAGCTGAAATGGCATTTTTGTAGTCATGTGAGTACAGTCCTAGTACGTCATATAAGTCAGTCAAACACTGCTTTGCCAACAGCATTCTTCTCAAATACTGTTTGCCCTCCTAGATGCAAGTCAGCTGCATGAGGTGTGTGTACACTCTCCTGCATGCAACTTCTCAGTTATGGTGTTGCTGACACAGTGACAGCTGGGCAAGTTCAGGAGGACAGCTTGATTTGTCAGTGATTTTGAGATGCATATACGAAGAAAGGTATGCTTTAAGAGGCAACATAACTCCATGTGACATGGAGGCTCTTCCTTTTATCCCAGTACAAACATTACTACAAACCAAGAAATGAGAAGTGACAATGTACTGCTCAGTGAGGTGGATCTTGTTGCTCCAGGAAGAGCTGAATAACAAGAGCTGTGCAGTTCACATGAGCAGCTGGATGGTCACACACATCAAGGAGCTACTGAGGCCCCAGAACGTAGCTCAGACGGTTACAGCCTGGTGCTAATAATGCCAAGGTTGTGGATTCAATCCCTGGAAGGGACATTCACTTAGGAGTTGGACTTGAAGATCCTTGTGGGCCCCTTACAGCTCAGAATATTCTGTGATACAGGCACTTATGATCCTGCTATCCTGCTGGAGGGCTCTGTAAATTATATGACCCTCGTATTCATGAATTCCAAAAAACATGATTATAGCTTACTCTCTACTGCCTATTTTCCAGCACATTGTACTTCATGCTAAGCTGGCTTTAGGTCATCACTAAAACATTAAGACAAGTCAGCCTTTTCAATTTTTTTAATGTGAAAAGCTTACTAGTTTTTATATACTTTGGATGCTTTTGATTTTTAAAGAACACTGAATCAAATGTGGTGATACAGAGTTTTTATTTGAATGCATTGTAAAGTCACTTGTGTGTAAATCAAGAATTGATTGGTAAATTAAATTGCCTAAGCCATGCCAGAAGCAGCAGCAGCAGAGCTGGAAATTGCAAAAGCCTGTAATAAAGTGTTGCAGACAAGTTATCTCCTTCCTTTCATCACTCTGTGAGCTGTAGCAGCAGCAAACATTCATATTCTACTTGATTTCACCACAGAACACACTCAAGTGTGGTTCACAAACTGTACTGCCCTTGAACCATCTGCAGTTTGTAGTGTGGAACTTCTTATGTTTTTCAGTTTGTAAGATTGTTTTGTTACTGCTGCAGTCACTGTCACTGTTTGCTTCGTAAGTTGCTGTTTTCAATGTTCAGCACGTATCCCCCAATAGCTTTGGTCAAAGTGCTTACATAAACTGAAGCCTACTCACTGCTAGAAGGGTACATCCAATTTTCCCACCTTTGAATTTTCTTAGCATCATGGATCATTGTGTCTTTGGGGGAGGGAGGGGGAGAACCCAACAACAACAAAAAAAGAAACCGTTCTGTGAGCTCTACTCCCCATGGTACAAAGTTTTGAACTAATCACAAACACAATAGAAATGGGCTTTTGGACTTCTTATTTTTCTAACTTATTTGTACAAAATGCCTTTTCTCTCTCTCTCTTTTTTTTCCCCCCCTTTGTTTTTTTTCCTGAGAAGCTCATGGTATTGCTCAGAGATGCATTTTGCCTTGCAAGAAAAGGGTAGGCAGAACATTATTTGTAAGCTCGGTATCGCCTAGGTCCAGCCTCTTCCCCATGACTCACGGCAGCTCCTGGTTGATGGCATGGCTCATCTCCTCCTACCTACTTCCTTGGTCTCTTCAGATGTTTGCTCATCACCCACTTGTCCCTGCAGGCCACTTTACACAGCTATACCTGGTTTCATTCAACTTGAATCTGTTCTGACCTCTGTTCCTGACATGTTTCTTGTTTGCTGGATGCTTTTACTCCACTCAGTATTTATCTAGAACTGAAATGTACTGTAGCACAACACTTGTTACATCAATTGTGACTGGAGATGGTTCCTTCCATACAGACACCACTACCTTTCAGATCATTCTTCCAAGCAGCAGACAGTGGCTCAGGGCACAGGGTTGTAGGACAACATAGCAGTAACCCTCCTGTCTCAGCTGAAGTAGTGCTGGTTTGACTGACTAGCACAGGTAATAGTAACAGTGGAAATTAAGTGTGATGGGCTGCAGAAGCATATTGCGCCCCTGACAGCCTTAACAAAATTCCCAGAGGTGCTAGTAGAGGTAGATCAACATGGCACTGTGACCCAACCAATCCCAGTTCCAGGGATACAGCTCCCCTGGGGGCTGTGAATATATCCCTACGTGTCCATTGCTCCCATTGCTAGGTTTGACAACCACCAAATTTAGAACTGACTGTAGTCTCAGGGGGTGGGTGGGGGAGAGAGATGTGTGGTTTAGCTGCAGTCACACCTTGGATGGCAGCATGAACAGACCAGATGTGCTGAAAACAGCACTGCAGGGCTCTCACTGCTGCTGGGACTGCCTGGTAGAAGAAAACAGCTTGCAAAACAGAAAAAATGAAAACCTGCTTTACCTGTTTGAATATGCGTTAGGCAGCTCTCTTGTCCTTTTCCTTTTCTTCTCTCTCTTTCAAAATGGAACCCAAATTCACCCAGCTCAGTGACTTTTTTACCATAACCTATAGTGACCCCAAATTCATGACCTTTTTTACACTAGCATTCCTCTGTTCTCTATTTCTTCCAAGCTTGCTCTGTTTCATCTCTTTGCCTGTGTCCTCAGCTGGGGTTTCACATCCCAGCACCAACTAGAGCCCGAAGACACTGCTGAGCAGATGGTGGAGCTGCTTCTTGCACAGCCCTACTGCTGTCCTGTGGCATTTTCCTTCTGTACAAGGCACTGGCTCTCAGCATATCAGCTGTGGATGTGAAGACCAGACCTAGGGTAAAGTAAACCATGTCTGTTGGATAACTTTCTGGGGGGAAAAATCCTCCCCTTGTGTTCAAATATATGGTAAAATAAATGTAGATACAGGCTGAGAGAGGAAAAAGGACAAGGTGGGGATGGCAGGAAATTGCAGTGTGTTCATTAGCATATGCAGAGGGTTATATTTATACCAAGTACAAGGAAGGCAGCATGATCAGGTCGGCATTTAGGAAGGTGTTCAAATTTTCAGTGTACTATGGCTAGAACTGCACGTGCCTCTGATGTTCCTTTTGAAGAAACCACCACTCTTTCCTTACCACAGATGAACTCAAACATGCTTGAGAAAAGTCCAAGTCTGAGAATTCAAGAGACTTGGATCAAGCTGCTGACTTACTACCAGCTGTGTGTGCAAAACAAACCACTTCACTTTCATATGCTCTGAGACAAGGACTACAGTGAAATCATGATCTTGCCTCTCAGGTTCCTTGAGACACAGGTCACTTTTAACAGAGGTCCCTGGATGATTACTGCCCTTACTGATGCTGCCAAAATAAAGTAATCCTCTGTTGGGGAATACCATGATGACATTGTACAGTAGAAAGTCAGATTCCTTACAGACACTGAGTCTGGCAGTTGATAGTGATGATGTGTACTGTTTTGTGCACTTTTGATATATAGTTCAGCCTACTGTGGATCTTGAAAGCTTAGAACTAAGAATATTGATTTATAGAGTTTCTGAATTGTCACTGAAATTTTTGGAGTGTATTTAAAAAAAGAAAAAGCTTTTATTGAACAATATCTGTCTCCTTAAGTGGCATTTTCTGTAGAGTGAGATACTCTCCAGTGTAAGGAACCCTGAGAATCCAGTCAATATTTGTGTACAAAATATATCTAGAGGTCTCTTCTGCCAAACCTTACATCATCTTCACTTGAAAAGTTGAATATTATAACCTATGTTTCAAGCAGGAGGAAATGGAAGCAGAGAAAAAGATGCCAGGAGTTTCTACTGAAGTTGCAAAGGACCTGGTCTTTCCTTTACACATCCAGCCATGCTATGGATTCTATCTGACTTAAGGGAGCAGTTTCCAGAGTACTCACAATTTTGTATGCCAGCTGCACAGATCTGCAAAGCCTCAGATTTGGAAGGCATGTGCTTCTCTTGTATATATGCACCAAAGATAGCACACTGCTGAGTCAAAATAAGATAGTATAGGTATATTTGAAATTCACTTTAATTAACTAAAATTTTCAGTCTTTGTTTATAGACATGAAAAAGAACCAGAACCAAAAAAACTGTATTTAAAAGGTTGGAGTCAGAAGTAATTAATGTTTAAAGTGACTGTATAACCATACACAGCCAACCTACATAAGTGCAGATCCTCAAGAGGTTGGTGATTAGTAGTTAGTCTTACTTCTGCCTAATATATTGGTACCTTGAGATGTAATAAACACTATGTACTGCTAAGAATTATCCACAGTGAGAAGACTTCATTGCAGTAACTGATTCTTCTAGTCAAAGTTTTAGCAAAAAATAGCATGTTTCCACTTCTAGAGGAAGTTGCCCCTTTGTCAGGGTAAATACTGATAACCTCCCACCTCTGCTTCCTACTGCTCCTTCCACACAGAACGCTGTCACGGCAAGCCCCTGCTGAAAAGGACAGCATGTGACACTGCAGGTCACAGCAGCTCCTTGGTCTGCAAGGGGAATTATTACTGCATTACGTGAGACGAATTGAATCTTTCTGGCTGGATTCTCAGTGAAGGAATGTAACACTAAGAGGTGTATTAGTTTGCTGCACTGCTTGTGCTGCCCTGGCTCGGTGAATTTTATGGCTGAGTAAAGCATGGGTCACCAGTGGATCAATTTTTCCGGCTCCTGCATTTGTCCCTCTCTCTGAATGGGCCTGGCCAGCCCAGTCCTTGGGAAAAGTCTCAGATGCATCCTCGTTCTCCTGGGCTGGAGAATGTGCAAAGCTTGCCCAAAGACTTCCAGAGCTGCCTTCTTAAAATGTTTGGCTCTGTGGGCTTTCAAGGACTCAAAGTCAGTAGATCCTCTGAAAAGTGTGATTCTATGTGCCTGTTCTTCATATTTAAAAGACTTTCTTCTCTTGAAGTGCACTGTGGAATGCAAACCTATATTTCCCTAACCCTGAGTTTTTCCACCTGGCTTCATTGTCCTGTCGTTACCCACCTTGCTCCTCTTCTCCTGTTTCTCTAACAGGGCTTCGGTTTGTTTCCGTTTTGCTCATTCCAGCCCCCCTTTTTCCTTCCCCTATTGCAGGAGCCTCACACCCTCTGTGCACCCCAGCTCCGCAGCAGATGTGAGCTCACCCTCTAGTCCTTGGGCCAACACCATCGATATGGGATGGCATATCCTCAGCTGTTTGCAAAAACAGAGGGGGGAAGGAGCTGGACACAGGAGATAGGGCAGAACAAAATCAAGTATCACATAGGAATGGCTTTCCCATTGATGTTTCACTGGTTTCTACCTGTAACAAAAAAATTCCTCTTTCCTCCCAGACTGCCATTTTCTACCTTTTTCTTTCTTTCTTCTCCTAGCTTCATGTTACCTCTCTTCATGACCTCTCTGAAGCTGCTGCGGTTAAAACACAAGGGTAATTTGTTTTTTTACCTGGGTGCCAGACTTGGATGAATTAGAAAAAAATCTAATTCTCTCATGGCTGTGAGTTGACCAGCTATTTAAAATAATGACTCCAGACAGTTTCCTTAAAGTGCTGAGGATTCTTTCCATTTGCATCCAAGAGAATGCCTATTGACAGGGAGTCTGGAAAAGTTTGGGATGGGGCAGCACATCCTCTGCACTGGGTCCTGCTTGGGCATCCCCAGCCCAGCTTGCTGCTTTCACTCGGGAGCACAGAGAGCCCTTACGCTGGCCTGGCACCTGCTTAGGTGGTGGGGGCAAATGTCTGTCGGAATCAACTTTTGCACAGTTGCAACTATTAAAAGAAAATTTCTTTAACAAATTCCTGAGAGAGCCTGACCCCTCTCTTTTTGGACTTAATGACCTTTTTTTAAAGCTTTTTTTTTTTTTTTTTTTTTTTTAGGACTTCTGCTTTGTTCAGTGGGACAGTATGGGCTTTTCCATCTATTTAGTACTGAAGGAGTACTGAGGTAAGGACTGCTGTGTGCCTGACAGCTGCAAAATTACAGTGCTAGGAAACGGAATTTAATGGATGTTTATTCTTGTCACAGCAAATTCTTTATTCTATTTTTTTTTCAATACATTCCACTTGTTCTCCTGGGTTCTGCAGACCATTATTGCAAAAGTGGCAAGAGCCAGTCTATTAAAAGCAGATGCCAAAGTATGCTCAGGAAAGTATTGCAAGTATTGTATTGCATTTGTGCGCACATGTTTACCAAGCAAACATGTAAACACGTATTTGCTTGCATCTTCTAGGAGTGTAATTCGTGGCATGAGTGTGCATATACCATAGGTGATCTCATTTGGAATTTTTACTAAACACAGATCTAGGCACTTTCTGAGGCACTTTCTCAGACATTACTCAGGAAAAACTCACATCTTCAACACTATAGTGCTTATATACACACAAATCTCTAAGACATTGCACAGTGTTTTTCTTTCAGCCTAAAAGTTATAATACTTTCTTTGTCATGAGACACTAAAAAATGTTCAACTGAAGTGCTTTAAAAATACGTTCTATTAGAAACTTTCGGACATGCATCTTCAAGTTCACTGTAAGAGACTTAATCTCCTCCTCCTCAAACGAAAAAGAGGATGTTGTTTCCAGGCCAGACTTCATTGAACATTTGGTCAGATTTTTGTTCTTTTGCACTTGCCACATCTTCCCCAGGTACTTCTAGAATTCTAGAAATCTTCAGCATTTCTAATAACTCAGGATGGCTATTCCAGAATGAAGGAATCTAAAAAGTTGTTCTCGGACAACAGTTGTCACTAAACAGAGTTAACGAGGTTCAGAGAAGGAATTTGGGCTTGTTCAGTAAAAACCAAAGAAGACCATGGCCAGTGGTTTTGGTTAAGCAAATAAGTTCCACAAAGTATTGAAATGGTAGTAAAAAGTTCAGCTCTTACCTATTGCTTTGATAATATGAGTTAATAGATAAGATTTTACTCATTTTTAATTTATTTATTAAAAACGGCTAGAATGCTTTCTTCTTTCTTTTTCTTTCTCAACAACATACACAAAGGCAATATCCCCCAAAGCAGACTTGCACTAGGACATGAGATGGAAAACTTATGTTATAAAACCCATCTCCTTTTGCTTAAAGCAGAGAGATGTGCTGAGAAACTGGTACAGTATGACAACATTTTAAACACACAGGAGACAAGATTTATCTGGCTGGTATACAATATAAAACAAAAATCGAACACCAGTGTTACAGTGCTATATTGAAACAAACCACAGTAATTAGATGCTCTGAAGTCAAGCCTATATTTTCTTCAGCTTTTTCATGAATTATTGATCCACTTTCCTCATTAAATGGAATGGCAAGCTCTTGCAGTAAATGGACAAGTGGCTACAACATTTATATAATCAAATATGCTCTGCATCTGGCAATGAAACACATTTGTGAGTACAACATCCTTTCCGGATTGACATCCCTGGGAAACAGATTTACTAGAACGACCACATTCCTTTCCTTTTGTGTCTAAAGCACAGCTTGCCTTGCATCATCATGCAATCCAGTATTTTACTCTGATCATATTAAGCCAGATATTTTCCAAGAGCCTGTATCGTGCATTGTGCAAGAGAACATTTCGTCTCCGTAATGAAATGTAAATAAACTCTCACTTACCTTATTTTCTCCATTTCTGCTGCAGAGGCCTACAAGAAATCAAATAATAGGAGCAAGTGAATGAAAGAAAACATTCACTCTGCAGATTTATGCATAGTTAAGGTTTTCCGAAAGGGTTCCCGACAAGCGGCTACAAAGCGGCGGCGAGCGGCCCCCCCGCCTGCCTTAGCGGAAAATAACCCCGGCAGCCGAAGTGGGGAGTAACGCGGCGCGCCGTGGGAGCCCTGGGCACCCCCGAGCCATGGGCACCGGAATGACTCAGTTGTGGCGCCGAGGCAGAAAATGGGGAGGGAGGAAAAGGAGAGGAAAAAAAAAAAAAAAGGAAAAAAAAAAAAAAAAAAAGGCGCAAGCGGCAGCAAGTAACAGGTTACTGTGCCTCCTGGGTTTCCGAGGGAAAGTTGAAATGCGGCGCTACCCTCTGCGCGGTGGGCATGGCAGCGGGCTGGGCTGGCGGGGAATGGCAGTGACTTCATCACACGTGAATTTGGAGCTCAATTCATCATCTTTCACAGAGCCCGACAGATGGAAGGACACAAGCTTGCCTCCTTAGTGGGAGTTTCGAGTAATCAAATTACTTTCCCCAAGTAATACGCTGTCTCGACAATTAGCATCTCAGTGCACGGAGGCGCTTCGTTAACCCTCTCGCTGCCGCTGCTGCCGCTGCTGCTGCCCCGGGCTGTTGTTCCCGGCCCCGGCGCCTCCCCCGGTCCCTGCCCCGCCGCGCCGGGCTCGCTTTAACCCTGCGCCCGCGGCTCGGCTCTCCCGGAGAGTGAGAAACAGAGACGGAGCCTCTCCTTGCATCTTCCCAGAGCCGGCACAGCCGTGGGTGGTCGTTTCATTAATCTGCCTGGCTTCTTTTTACCGTATAGATGCTGTAAATGCCTACTTATCTATAGCGCGGAGAGTCATTAATCTCTCTGACATTACTTATATCAAAAGCATAGTCCCGTTAACCCTTTGGTTTCTTTGTCATCATTATCTTGCACAGATCCTTAATAGCTGCTCCCGTTTCATTTTAGCACAGCGCTGGCACAGAATCTCATCAATCCTCCCGGTCCCGCTTTATTGTAACTAAGGACTGAGCACTCGGAGCAATCCTGCAAACGCTAGAGCCAGATAAACCCCAGCATCACAGAATCTCTTATTTATACTGAAAGCATTGGCCATTAATCATGGACACTTTAAACCTTATTGATTAATGACTAACAATCATATCTGAGTATGAAATAAATTAAAGATTAAAAATAGAGAAATGTAAATTTAATCAGTTAACCAGCAGGAAATTTGTCAAACTGCCTAATAAAACATCCCAAATGACAAATTGTTGGTTCTTCATTGGGTCACTCATCTTCCCTTTTTCTCATTTTCTTTTGATTTACTCATTAGGTAAGTTATCAGTCAGGCTGGTGTTTGCATGGTAATTTCTGATGACAAACATTAAGGATTTTAGGCATTCACCATAACTTGGTACACAAGAAGCCAGCTGCAGGAACTGCAGTTTCTAGTGGCATACGCAATGCATGTTTACATGGTCCTTGCAAGGCCTGTTGGAAGGCTGCCTGTGATAAGTCTCAGATTTTGAGATTCAAAATCTAACCTAGGGACCATAATTGCTTTTTCTCACTTATATGTGTCCATCGAATCCATGTACATCCTGTCACATGCAGGAAATAGTTTCAAAATTGCTGGTCAGAAAATGAACCACTGGGGCTCTCTCCCCAGGCTTGAGAAGCTTCTGGCAGACCCGTGAACTTGCCAGTTTGGCTCTCCAAAGATGCACTCTCATAAACTGCCCTAATCATCATGTTCCTGTCGTTCTGGGGAGATTGGACACAGTTTTCTTCAGGGCTACTTACTATTGCTTTGCCTTGAACTCTGAGAATCCCCCATGAAGACAGGGTACTTAGAATACCTGGTTTCTGAACTTCTCCTATGGCAGTATCTGCAGACAGAAGGGGAAGATACCTGGCCTGGCTTTTGTCTAGTGCTTTGAATATTGCTTCCCTCCTGGGGTCACTGTGGGGGTTGCTTTGTGTGATGAAAGCAAAAGCTGGAGAGGAGGCGCTGTGGACTGATATTCTGAGGACACTCATCTGTGAATGCAGGTGAGTCATTGGCTGCCAACCCTGACAGGAAATTAGTGGGGGGGAAAAAAGCACAGCAAATGTCTAACACCAAAACAAATAAGAAAACTAAACCAAGCTGCAATTATTTTATTTTTTTTTTTCCTGGTAGGGCTGGTTTTTTTACCTCCTCACAGTAAAAAGCTGCTTGATTCATGTAACAAGGCCAATTTTCCTCTGGACCAGCAAGGATGTTCTCCCTGGCCTTTCCCTGACAGCCTGTGCAGTAAAGAGATGGCTTCTCTCTGATGTGGGAGCGATGGGTTCATATCAATCCTCCTCAAGGAGGGTGCTCTGTATCGGGTCAGAGGCCTTTCTGGGCTGCAGCACTGCAATGCTCTATTACATCTTTTGATGGGGATCCAATTCCAGTAGATAAATAGGAGCAAATGATAGGACTAGAGCCTGTTCTTCAGGGGAGTGCCATAACTCTCAGGCTAGAGAGTCAAATGAGCACAGAGAAACTAGAAATGGTGTAAACAAAGACAGGAGCATCTGTAGAAAGTCAGCTTTAATGCCAACCAGTCTATTTTCTCAGACAGCTCTGTTCCTTAGGAAGATCCTTTTTTCCATCCCTCTACCCCCACCCCCTTCTTTTTCTTCTTCCTTTTCTTCCTTTTTAAATTGTGTTTCTTCCCCCCC
>VWZG01012988.1:47709-92635 GCA_013396735.1 Grallaria varia | reverse complement strand
AAAGAGAAAGATAAAAAAGCCTTAGCAACTCACAACTATTAAAAAAGTCTGTGGTTTCCTAAAAGAGCTCGGTTGCCACAAGGTGACATTTTTACTGAGGCAAAATTGCTTTTCCTAGCCAGAACCCTGCCATTGATTTAGCCTGTGGAAGTTTAGAGGTTACATCATCCTCCCACTGCTCACTACGAAGGCTGAAATATCCTACTAAATTGATTTTAAAATATATTCTAAACAGCTCTGAATTGTCCACTTTTAGGACCATCTTGTCCTGAAAGTCTTGTGGAATGTATTTCAAGAAGAAAGACTGAAGTAAAGATTGGTGTAAGGACATCCTTAATGTTTTGTCATTCATAAATTGCTGGTCGCTAGTGTGTCGATTCATTTAAAGTGATTCTTGATGTCTAAACTGAGCAGTGATTGAAGCTGTGTGATTTTTTAAAATGAAATATTTTAAATTAAGATCCGTGATTACCTTTAGTTACAAAAATATCAGATGTGACTTATCTGTTTTTTTATTTTTTTAAACAGTGTCAATGCAGTGTGACTGAAGAATTTATTTAATCGGCCTAAAAATAACAATTTTTGCTTTTAACAAAAGTCTTGTCCTCACTATTTCAATAACCTGCACTTCCATACAAAGTCTCCTATTTAAAATACTGAGACTGGTCTGAAGATTTTACTTTTCACAGAAATAGCTGGCGTGGCAACAGCCTGGAAGGACTTTGGGGAAATGCCTAAAAGTCCTGGTAGAGACCTGATTTTTTTTCCCAAGTATTTGAAGGAAGCAAGTGTAAAACACCTGATCAACTGTCAAGACTCTCCTTTTCTGGAAGTGCTGGCATTTTGGAGCAGAAATTATAAAAAACAAATCAACTATCTCTTTTTTTTCTTTTCTTTTTTTTTTTTTTAATAATAATCCCCCACCCCTCACTTATTCTAGATTGCGAGTTGATCTTTTTAGATATTTGCTGTCATTTGCCGGCTTGAATGAAAGCATGGATGCTGTTAATGGAAACCCAGGAAATTTTACTGTGGCTTTTCCCCCCTTTAAAATACAGTTATTGCTTTTCAGGCAGCATGACAACCTGTGAGTAGCTTTCAAGTCAGCAGAGTGAATGAAGAGTACTGTGATCCCCTAGTTTTTTGTTTCCACATTTCATTAATGAGTCAAGCAACCTCAGGACAATGACAGGATGTTCTTAGTCACTGACATACATAAAAATTTATATAGCAATCCAATTTTTTGATATTTTTATTATATTATCAATGTCTATAGTATTGATTAATGAACCAAAAACTTATAAAAATAAAATAAAAAGTCATGCTGACGGTCTGTCTATCATTATATTTAGTTCACATCGTGTTTATGTTTTATTTTTTTTACTGTATGATCACTTCTTGAAGGANACCCCGAATGTGATTTGTTTATTTTAATAGTTATTTTAATAGTTATTTTTATTATTTTATTTTTTATTTTAATAGTTCTTTTTTTATCTGGAGGTTCAGGACCCAAAGCCTGGCTCAGTGCTCACCAATTCTTCCCATGGCGTTCAGTGGACTTTGGATCAGCACGATGGCTTGTTGCTACCAAATGCATGGGAAGAGAAAGAGCAGCAGGAAGTTACTGCCACTCCTTTAGTCTGACTGTTTCTACTCAGAATTGTTTATTATTGTGGAAGTTACTTTTATTTCTGTGGTGGGGAAAGCTGTAAGTGAGATTTCACTCACAGCTAAAGTCATCTGGACTTCTGGAATCTTTGTAAACTTCCACATGTTTTCAATCCAGCTCTATTACTTCAACATTTCTTTTGTGCTTGCAGTTGTACTAAAATTTTATTGATAGAAGATACTGTGGCCCTTTTCCTTTCTTTTCCTATGAAGTGCAAGAGTTAAAGATTTGATTTAATGAAAATTACAGACTACATAATTTGATAGGATCGATCTTTAATTAGACTCTTAATCAATTTTTGGAGATTTCTTTTATAGGCTTTAAAGTACCACAAGCATTGCCTGAAGAAAGGCTAAAATTTGATCTATAGAAACTTTAATAGAGCTGAAGGAAGTGCCTGTCTGCATTTGATTTGACTTCATGGACTGAATGTATCTGATAGATGTTTACAAAAGCAGAGGAATCTTTCTGTAAAACTCTTGCCTGAAATTGTCATGGAGATAGATAGAAAATTGAGTCCAAGTCTCCACAGTTGCCATTGTAATAGATATTTACTGTAATAGGTATTTTTTTCAGAAAGCACGTCCTTCAAGCACATCTCCACACCATGGGTCATAAAACACCTCCACTGTTCTCAGAACATCTAAAGATAGTCAATATATAAAAGGTGAGAAGGCTCAACACTGAGAGAAGAAGGCAGAAAGAACGGGAGGGTTTCATTAAGCTGTGGGGGTTTTGCATGTCTGACATGAGGAAAAGCATTATTCAACCAGTTCAGACATCAGTAACCACAAGTAAGTCACACCAAGTCTCTCAAAAGCACTGAGTAGAACTGCACCATCCCATCATTCACTTCCTATCTGGGTCCATCTTCTGATGTTTCTTAGGGTGAAAGAAGATATCCTCTGCAGCAAAATTAAATGATAACTAAAACTCAGATATTTGGGACTAACTGCATACAGCAATGATATGGAATAAATGAATCCACCTCCTTAAAGAAACAGATAAATTGTCTTCTTAATTCTTAGAGCTGATGACAAAGTTCAACACCTAAAATTTTCACACTGCACCAGAAAAACACTGCTCTGGTCATGCAATGTCCATAAGGCTGCAGGGATCCATCTTCAGACAGTTGAATTTTTCCCCCCCTATATTTTTCTGAACACTAATAAACTGATTGAAATCAGAAGGGGATTTTAACCACGGTAAATTTTGTGTGACCACTTATCTGTTTGATCTTGGACCAATTTAATGTTTAAAGCTTATCACTCCCACCCTATTCTTACATTGTCATATGTACTTATGAAGAGATGTTTTATTTGAGAAGGAAAAGATGTGATTCTTTGACTGCTCTCAGAAGATTATGCTTCTTTCCCTCAGTCATTTCAGCATCCCTTCTCTGGATCTGTTCCAAATTACCTTAAATCTGATTTGAAAGTGGGTGATCAGAGTCTATATCATGTACAGACCACCTTGGCAGTACCTTGTATAATAATATGAATGCTTCAGTGACTCTAAAGAAAATGTATCTGAAGTATATTTTAGGATTGTCTCAGATTTCATGTGATTCTCTTGCACTGGAAGCTCATAACTCTTTTACAATCTAACACAGTACACCTGGATCTCTGTTTCTCTGCTGTCACCAAATGATGAGCTCCAGAACATGAAATCTTTTTGTGGATGGCTTTGTTTTAAATTAAAAATAAGTTTCCATAATCCTGCTTATAAATAAAGCAGTTCTTACATGAGTTTCCTAATTATTGACAATACTTCAAACCACTTTTATTGTTTAGGCAAACCTATTTATTGGCTCAAAGTCACTAAAAAGTATTTGCAACAAGACATGTCCAAAACCTTCTTCCTAAATTCTGAAAACCCCATCCCAACCCGACAGACTTCCTTTTTAACATGCAATTTTTTCTGTTGAAATACAGTTTTCATTCAGGTTAATAATCTTGAATTACTCTCCATTTTATAAATTTTAGAGAGTAATTCTCAACTGAAAACTTTATGAACTGCCTCATGAAAATCTGCATAGGTCAGGACTTGAGTATGAAATTGCTTCTCTTAAAAAGTTACTTGCTCTAAAACTGTTGTGTTTTTTGCCACTGCTCTGCATCCTTGCTCAGCTCGCTTGACCATGAAGCTTTTGCTCCACTTCATGTTACATTTTCTCTTTACCACTTAGAATTTATTTGTACCATTGCACATGGTGAAAAGCTTTGCTTCTGAGATTGCCGCTTCATGTGCCAATTGATCAGGATTTGGGGCTGGGGATTACCACAGGATTCTTGATATCACCAGAATGAATACTCTTAGTTTGAATCTGCCTTAATTATCGTTTCTGTTAACAGAAGGTTTCTGTTAAACCCGCCTCATCCCTACTCAGATATCCTCCAATTATTCCCTGTTCACTGTCATTCTCACTGAAAGATGAAGTAGAGAATCCTTTTAATAACTAGACAACGTCTAAGTTATCCTGAATTTCTGTCTGACCTTCAGTATACACTAAGTCTTCCTTCTTTTTTTACTTTTTTTTCTGTATGGTTGAAGACCTTTTAAGCACTAGTGCATTAAAAATCATTTGTAAGTTCCAACTTCATTGAAATTTTGGCTGACAGAGACTGGGGAATAATCACAACACAAATAAGATGAAAAGAAATACTGGGAATTTTTCTCAGAATAGGCATTTAAATCCTCCATGACATGTGCTGCATCTGTGAACATGTACCAATAACCACAAATTAAATTGAAACTGTAACCTACCCTTTTGTATGGTTGGGAACACATAGAATTCTCAAACTGTTTTATTTCCTAGTATTTTAGAATTTTGTTTTGCTTCGTTAGCTTCATTTTCACTCTGCGAAGTCTGAGCCAGATTTCCAACAGGGGTAAAAAATTAGCAGAACTCCAGTGAAGTCAAGTCTTACTGATTTATACCACTAGGTGTTCTGCTTTTAAATGGCTGTTTCCATGAGTCAAGCTGATTTCTGTCAAACCCAGTATCCCCAAGCAGCATGAAGTGCTGTACTCCCTCTCAAAAAATGGTTTCCCAAGGAATCTACACCTTTCTCCATGCCACTTGGCACATCATCCAGTGAAACCTGAACAAAAACTATTGAAAACAAGAGGCTTCCTTCCTTAAAATGACCGTTCAAACTTCACTTGAATTGTTCAGTATACTTTCTCTCCATCAGATTATTAGAACCTGTGCATGTAACTGATGTGGTTAAATGCTTGATTTTTGTTAAAATAGTCGTTGTAGTCATCATCTGAGATGAGGGTCCATAGTGTTAGGAGCTGTACAAACTTCTCATATGAAGAGGAAAGCTGTTCCCAGACAGTGTGCCCAGCTAAAATAGAGACAGATACTTATGGTATTTTTGTTTCATTTATGGTGCAGAGACACAGTAGCACTTGTGAGAATGGGTTGATGAGCTATTTTATTCACAGTTGTTCAGCATGATATGATGCCATATTACAAAAGAGTGAAATAGGGAGATGAAGCCACAATGCTTGTGCAACTGAGCCTCTGCACAGTTCAATTCCAGCCAGCATGACTCCAGTGTGACCACACCAGCTATAGTGTGACGGCAAATATTGTGAGTGGAGACTGAGGAGCCAGATGAAAATGCAATCTAGTTGACTAAACAGACTCTCTGTCTCCTAAACTAATACAGGAGACTACTGGCTGGACATTGCTAGCATACGTGTGTGGGTGTCTATAACACAGACATGATATTAAAGCATTTAGCTATGGCAGTTGTCATTAAAAAAGTTCCCATTTGCCAACAGATAATATAAAGTGATACCTGCGATAGTCAGGATTCTGATATATTCTGCAATATTCTGGTGCACTGACTCCTGACTGGTAAGGATGGCTTCATACTGAGCGGGATCAAAGCCCGGGTTGTTATGACCCAGGATGGCATATGAATTCTAACATAGAGGCTCCTATGAATTTCTGTGATTGCATCTTTGCATCTCCACATATGTCCCTATATAATGAAGATGTTTTGTTCATGAATGTTGACGAGGGGAAGTGGGAGAGAGAGATGAGAGGGAGAGCAGAACTGCAAAATTCATACATCCTACACTTGTAGAACCCTGTTTGTTACAAAACATGCATTTTATGTACATCTATATCTATCTAGGTGCTAAGAGTAATCATATGGGGTCCTGTTAAATAAAACTTCCCTTTTCATTCTTATCATGGTGCCCCATGTTCAGCACCATCCCTTAAAGGAAAGGTTCTGAGGAAGGCAACCAGAATGCTCAGATAGCTAAAAAATCTTTCTAGGAAAACTAAGAATGCAATGAGTAAAGATATATTATTTCAAACGGGACAAAAATGTCTATGAAGAGAAAGGAAATTAAACATTGTTCATGTTCAGTGTGGATTGAATAGGAAATAATGGATTCAAAGTGAAGATGAAAAATGTAGAGAAAATGTTAGGCGGTTTATTTTAATGACAAAGATAGTTATATACTGATGGGAGTTCACATAATAGCTGTGAGATGTCCATAAAGATTGGAAGGATTTACATATAACTTCCCTGTCTTGGGGCAGGTGAACAGACTAGACACCTTTCCTGGTCCTTCCTGACTCTTCTGAGTCCACAAAGAAAGGACAACATAAATCAGGGTAAATATTTCTTCCAACAAACAGAATTTTCTCTCTGCTTTGCTGCCTTCAACATGAGTCAGTTCCTAAGGCACCATTGCTTACCTGGTATCCATACACTGGGGAGTTGAGTAAGTCTCCTAAAAGCAGGACATTTGTGTTCATGACTTTTGTCACTTATGAACTTGTCTGTGGACAGGGAACAGTAAAGTAAACAAGGTGCAGCTATAAACGCAGACAATATCACAGATATTTCCTTCAAAAGAAAGATAAACTTCAAAGCTTTCACTTCTCCTGTCACAGCACTGGTGGAAAACAGTATCTGTTTATTGATTCGCCTTATTTTTCATCCTGCTTCCAACCAACGTGTGTGGGGCTTCAAAGCCGTATCAGTGGCACTACATCTATTTCGGGAACAGTGGTTATTCCAGTGAATAAAAAGCCATGGCCTATGACAAATCATTTGGATTTTTGCCTGTAATTGCTTAAGAGAACTTTACTTAAGCAATAAAAGAATGAGGCCAGAGAATAACATTAAGGAGATCTTTGATCTTCCTCCTTCCATGGAAATAGGATCTTCCTAATAATATTATGGATGAGATAAAAAAAATTCCCCAAACACACAGCAGACTGGAGTGTTTAGGATGTTACTTGAATAAAATGAACTTGTTCCAGTCACCACTTTGGCTTACGTGCCAGGAAAGTATAAAAATGGGAGATTCTATTCCTAGAAGTGCTGTTGGTTGATGCTGGTTTTCTTTTTACACCTCTGAAAAACCTGCCTTGTACATTTTTGCCCTCAGTTATCTTAGTGTACATGCAAATTATGCATCCATAAAACAAGCATGTCTCGGTCCTTCACTTTTAAATTATAGTGTCTTCTGCTACCCTAGAGGTCAAGAAATAATGAGAGATCGTTATACATTCATAATATGTATCTATATAATGTGTAGATTTATTTATATAGATAACCCCCTGAAAGCCTTACGTAGTGAATATTTATTACCATAAAATTAATCTATTAGATAAGATAGGATTTTGAGAGGTACTTACTTTACAGAAAGCCTGAGATCTTTAAGGCAATCCCTAGGTCAGACAGTGATGTAGAGACTTAGAACAGACTTGAACTTTACTCTCCCAAGTCTCGCGCTGATTTGCAAACTGCTTAATCTGCCTCTTCACTACATTTTAGGCAGAGTATGCAAGTAAGAAAAGCTCCTTTTGCAGGTCCTCTCTGCACTCCTGCATAGGAGCCAGCCAGATTCTCACTTCAGCATTGTCTAGTAAGTAAGGTAAAGTACTTCCTAAGCTGTAGTGATTTTTGTTTCTTCACAGACACAATATTACTGGTGTGTGTAAGCATTGCTGAGTCCACCGGTGTAATTGTATTAATTTTAAGTAAAAGATGCCTTCTATGCTGTACCTGGATGGTGTCTTAATTGCTACAGGGTCATAAGAGGTCTTTTTATTTTCACTGCACTGTGCATTAGCATTCTTCTCAGGGGTTCTTTTCTGCGAGTTTAAAGAAGTCTGCTCTTACTCCTACACAAACCGTGGAATTGTTAGGCTTTACTGTGGAGACATTAAATCAGACTCTGGAGATTCCTTTATCGGAAAGGAAGCCGTATTGTTAAAATTACATCTGGCTTTTGCACGTGTCACATTTCACGGGAGCGTTGAGCCTGTATTATCCAGTGGCTTTGCTTGCAGTCTTTCTTCACGCAGTGCTATTTTTAGATTTTCATACTGTTGGAATTCAATAGTCTAGTTGTCAAGGCAAGCAAGAGGAGATAGTTAAGGCTGAATTTGTCAATGATTCAGCCATGTTCGTTGCTACTATTACTATATAATCTTACCATAGTGGGGGACAAATACCACATTCAGCACATATAATTGCATGGAACTGTCAGGTTTTAGACTGAAATTATAAAGTGCTTGAATATAATTACAGACCAGGTTTGAATCATTACAGAATAAGTAGAAGGTAGAAGAAGTTGTAGTTTTTTTGATAGGAATGACAGTCACCCACACTGTGACTTCAGCTGGGATTTTGCCCTTTTTTTCCTCTCTCCTGACCATTTTGTCCCCACAGAAACGTTCTTTCAAATACCCTTAGAGTTACAAGAAGGAGAAAAAGTTTAGGCTGTAGTGTTAGATAAGAACAGTGAAGGATCAGATCAGAACACTGTTCCATCCTGGTATGTGTTAAGAAAGTTTTTGCAGTTAAACAGAATCAGGATCAAAATCCATGAAAACACTGACTCCAGCGGGCTACAGATTGAGGTTTCATACTGTGATGTTACACTGAATAACTGAAAAGTCATGAATGAGAAAATAGACATTATTCTTCATAGGCGAATACCTTTGTAACGTATACATATTTAAACAGTACTAAAGGCAATGATCCAGTGGAGCATAAAACCCATATACAGTTCTTATCACAAGTGTTATTTCATTGAAAATAGTGTGCTCTTATGCTTAGCAGAGCTCCTGGGTCATAAAGAATACAGAATTTTAAAGATCACCCAATTATAAACCTCAGTGATTTCCAAGATTCTTATTATGCCCCCTCAGTCACTGTAATAAAACCACTCTGATTTAGCAGATACGGGATATTTTCTTTAATTTAGTTAAAACTAGGAGGTGCAACCAATGTGGCAAAAGCTTCACTGTGGCACCCCTGTAAGTGAGTGCGTGTATCCTGAGATGTTTAGGTGCTGGGGAGACCAATGCATTTGCTGCTGCTGTAGCTGTAAGCTGGGGGGATTCCAAAGGTTCAGGTGGTAAAGGTGCTTCTTTGAGGTTGCTGTGGATTCAGATCATGTGTCTCTAAGGGAGTGGAAATGGCAAGGTTAGGGATGGCAAAACTCTCCCTTGGAACTGTCTTAAATGAGCTCAGCACTTTCTGTGCTGGCAAAGACTTGTCAGCACACTGAAAACAAGTTTCTAGAGATCAGGCACCCAAGGTATTATTGATTAAAAAAGGATTTAAGGGTGGTATATTATAGGTACAAGATAAAATATCTCCTTGTAAAAATCCAACCACTCTTAAATTTTCCTGTTCTACAAACTTAAGCTTAAATCACAATTTTTAAAAAGCCATAAACTTCAGTTGTTTGAGTGCTGTCTGGCAGGAAAACCTGATTATTGCCAGTTTGCTCTTTGCAGTGTGGAAGATTTGCAGGACGAAGTACCAGTCTCCTAGCAACCACAGATCCTCTAAGAATCTTCTCTTTGATAGTTCTTAAAATATGTTAATGCCCCTAGATATTGCAAAGTAAAACATTGAGATCCACACCTAATGAAAGGAGAGATTTTGATTTATATCTTCAGTCCAGAATAACAATGCAGTAATTGACAACTGTAGCACAGTTTTGACAGTGACTCACTCCAGTTTAGGTTGCTAACCATTTTTGTTTTGTTAAATTAGATTCTTATTTCTAAATCCCAATTGTGCAAATACTTATACACATAACTGGGTATATGAGCAGTCCCAGTGAACTTCATGTGACTATTTATGTGTTTAATTATTTGCTGGACTGAAGATTTACTGCCTGAATTTTAATGGGCATTATTTTAAGAGACTGCTCCTCTCTCTTCCCCTGGTTTTCTACAGGATTCTTATTAGGAGATTATTCTCTGACAATCTGTTATACATATGCTGAGAAATAGAGAATTTAAATCTTGAAAGCAAAGTTCAAAGCTCACATTCTCATGGGAGGTTTTGATTCAGCAATTATGTTGTCTTCAGAGCATCTACAGAGCGTGTCACTCCGCCAAAGTGCAGTAAATCTTTCAGGGTGAAGCCCTGAGTGAAGGAGGGAAATAAAAAAGGAGCAAGCACATTAATGAATTCCAAAGCCTACAACGAGGGACAGCTGCACTGGTGTGCCAAGAGACATCAAAAGGGCTACACAGATGTAAGCCAGCCCAGGATGCAAGACTCTGCATTTAATGTGGAATCCCAAAGGATCTATTCATGCTGCTGCAATGCTATTTTTATTGAATGAAGCACGAAGGACCGTAGTGCCAGGCAGAACTTATTGGAAGGGAGCAAAATTCCAGAATTCTGAAAAATAAGGAGGAGAATTCACAAATATTTTTTGAAAAGGATCGTCTCCCCCTCAACTATTCTTTTCTGAAGAGACAAAAGAATTGAAAGAATAACAAACTGTATGAAATAGGTTCTCAGGAATCTTGGAATTAGCAAAAATGGATCTCCCCATATGGAGCTGTGCTATAAAGAACACATTTATGCTAAGCCTCTGAAGGGCAGTTAAGATACTCAGAAAAAGGGTAGCACTTCTTATCCATTTCTACTGATTATTGTCTAACAGCCATAGAATCTCATTAGTTTGGTTTTTATTACGTTCATTATAGAGGCTTCACTGAGAGGAAAAAAGGCTTCCCCATAAGCCTTTTGTATGGACCATTTGTGGTCAGCATATCTGACTGGCTTATTTGAGAGTGAAAAAGAAGTTGATAGAACAGAAGTGAAGCAGATGAGAGGCAGTGTCATGTCTGTCTCCTCCAGAGAAGCCCTGCCTGAGCTCTTGAGTGACAGAAGAAGGGAACTTTCCTTCTATTTAAAGCATTTCTATTTGTAGTGTATTGAAAAGAGCCGCCACTAATTTCAATTCATGTAATCAGTAAGCAAAGCTACAGTAAAGTGGAGGGGGATTCTTCAGGTAACAAAGTCCTCTTTAGCTGAGGACTATGGCCTTCATTTCAGTAATTATGAAGAGGTACTTCTAGATCTAGATTTCTGAAACTGCTCAGAATTATCGCAGACGTCTGGTTGTGTCCTTGTATGAAACTCTGACATTCAGAATCTTTGTAGAAGTTACTGCGAAGGCAAGGAAATTTCTTTCTGTAAATTCTCTTGTGTGCTGTCTGTATATACAGACATTCAGATGATTACTGCAATGGCCCCCCCAAAAAAAGCTTTTTACAAACTTTATTTATTTATAGGTGAGATTATAAGTGAAAAACCAAGATCATAAACAGTCCTAAAATATTTCTCTATTTTTATCCTACCCTCAACTAGCAAAAAATGATGATGGAATTTCATGACTGTAAAGAAATATCTCTTTTTCTTTATTCAACAAGAGTTTCTTTCTTAATGCCTGTGTCATTATTTGGCACAACAGTGCAACTAGTCCCCACATCAGGGAAGTTTGATTTTTTGTTATACAGCAGACATATTATACAGCCTGCCCTGTTTTGTGACCCCAAATGATTTCTGAGCCACAGACCATATGTGAAGCAGTGCTATTGACCAAGGCCAGTCAGTCTCCTATTCACATTCCAGGTGGCTGCTATTGAAACAACAAAAAGAGACTGAAACATAAGGAGAGTCTATCAAAAAGCTATAGAGAAAAGAAGAATAGGGAGGTATCAAATAATGACAGTCTACGCCTGAAAACATGCAATGTTATACTAAAAAATTTGTAAGAGTATTATCGCCTTAAAAATGTGTCTTCCAGTGCTTCGCTAGGCTAATGTTTTTCTGAGGAATACCTGACAAAGAGGTGGGGAACAGAGAGGTTCAGGCTTTTCCCAAACTGCAGAGACATTACAGAACTGCTCTCTTTCACAAGAGCTCAACAGAAAGTCACTGAATTCTGAGTGCTTGTAGAAGAAATGTTTTTAATATGGGCAAGGGAAAGCTCTCCCTTGCCCAGTGGCAATGAAAGAGACCAAGCAGGCCACATCAGAGTGACTTCAGCCAGAGTGTCCCTATTAATTACTCTAAAAGATCTGGATAGACACAAATGGAACAAATGTGAGAGTCAAGGAATTTGCTCCACTGCCACCATAAGTACTGTTTTGAGGGTGGGGTTTCTTTAGCTGTTATTATTTCAAAGGGACTGGCCATTTCCTGAGTGTGTTATGCCCATCCCTGCTTTAGCAGAATGGCAGGTTTGGGCTTCAGAAAGACAATTGCACAGAGATGAACAAGGACAGCCAGTTGCAGAGGCTCAAGGACATTGTGCAGGACTGAAGAAACAGAGAACACCTAAGTGGGACCATGATAAATAAATGAACAATGCTTTATAAATAGTGTCACCACATGCTGGCTTTCCAGTCAAGGTCAAATGAAGACATGATGACTTTCTTTTAAGAAGCTGACTGAAAAGTGGGCCCGTGTTTCAAACAGCAAAGGGGATGTTAGAAACCTTGGTTCAATTCCTTTATCTACTTCACATTTCCTTTTCAGTGAGCCTCTTGAACACTACTATTGCAAAGATAATTAACTGCAATTCACATGTGGAGGTTTAGGGTCTAAATCTCCATCTGTCCTACAACTTATAGCACACCTGCACTGCAAAAGTCACTGTTTCTTCCTGTACATTTATGTCGCAATCGGAATGACAATTGCAATCATCATTTAGGAAAACTGCATTACTACTGCACTGATTTCATGAAAAAGACAAGGAAAACACAGCCAATAATGATTCAACTTGTTAAGCTCTATAAACTGAAATATATTTGGTATCTATTAAAAGTTTTCCCATTTAAACTGAATTTTTGTATCAAAGAAGGAAGATGTTTCTGTGGTTCAAGACTCCATTTCATCTAGCACACAAATCTTGCTTTTGAACTCATTCTTTGAGAAACAAATTATTAGTCAGGAGGTGGATTTGTGTCTTAGTGTCTTTGTATTGATACCTGTAAAACAAAGGTTGTAAATTGAGATTCACAATATCACAAATATGCAGAGAGAAGAAAAGAACCAAGGACTGTGAAATCTTCAGAGGCAAAAGGATATGGACTCAGTGAAAAAACAACAGGCAGTGTCATATTTGTAGAACACTTATGCCTGACTATGGCAAGGAAATGGGGCATTAAATTAAGCATAAATGGAACTGAAGGCACATTTATAATGGTAGTGGTCTTTGGAGTGACAATTCAGTTGTAAATATCAAGCAATAAAATAATAACTCTTGTGCAGAAATAAACAAAGGGGGGTTATGCATTTGCCAAATGCTTTGTAGCAAAGTAGAAGGAATTTTAGTGCTGAAAATCTGCTCGAGACATTAATCAGGCTGATAAATTGAGGACAGGCAGAACGCTAAAGAGTAAAGCATATAAGCAACTACAAGGTATATAGGGATAAATAGTTCTCTGGATGGCCAAAATAGAAAGAATCACAGGGAGAACTTCAAGGCAGAGTATTGTCATCTCATGCAGTTGTACATTTCTTCTTTGAACAGTGCAAACATGAGGAACTGAGGGAAGAGAACCACAGAAAGAGAATTGTCACCTCTCTGGCAGAATAGAGAATACATTGAAGCAAAAAATTGATATGAAGCATAAGGTAAAAGAGAACGAGATAACTAGCTAAAAAAGGGGAACAGTTGAAAAGAACATATCTAGAAAATCTAGGAGTAAATGGAAAATATAAGGCTCAGCAGACAAAACGGAAATTTTGTTATATAATATTAGTATAATGACATTATTGCAATCAACATACCAAGACCCTTTTTTCTCAAACACTGTAGGAAAATGTCAGAGCCAGTCAGAGAAAGCCCATCCTATGATGTCCTTTTACAACTAGGGAAGGATCTAAATTCGTAGACTGAAATGCTGGCTCTATTGATCTCTCTGTGACTTTTTGCTATTTGATTCAAAAGTTTTCAGAATTTCATCCAACATCCTCTGGGACAGAGAACTCACTTTAACTTCCAGTTTGGTATTCGTATTTATCAGTGAGAGGATGACATCACTCTTCTCTCACTCAAACCAAAGGGACCAGCAAGGATTTGCCTGTAAACCAGTACTTCAGACATCACTAGGAAAGGGCTGCAGTGAGGCCAGTCCAGCAGTCTGGCCATGTCTACAGAGCCAAATGAACCCTCAGAAAGAAATATTTCATGCTGTCAGATCATTCTTTCAAACAGAAAAGTTACCTTTTTTCTCTTTAGAGCAATAACTGACAAATATGAAATGAGCTAGTCAAGTTTTATAGGGAGAACTCATACATTTTATTACACCAGTTGGTACATTTCTAAAAAGCAAACAGAAAAGCCATTACATCCTTGAAATTTTATTTGGAAGAAACAAAGGTTTAAACACAAAGAGTCTTTTTTGTTGTTTTTTTCTTTCCCCAGCTATACCACTCGGCCCAATAGAATTTCTCTTGTTCTGCAAGTGTTGCCTGCTTATATCCTAATCTTTTCAAATAGCCCTGCATAAAGAGTATGGCATGGATGCTGTGTATCCTTCCGTATTTGGCTACCACTGTATACAGTTGTCTTCAGCTTGGTGATGACCTAAACACTTCCCTACTCCCTAATTTTCCACATCAATGATCTCCAAAGATGGATTTTGAAATTCAGTGCTCCTAGTATCATACCATCTAAACTAAAAGTATTATCCCTAAGGTTTCGCAAGAAAATGTACAAAGTGACATAGTGGGTGATTGTGGAATAACAAGTAGGAACTAGCTTTCTAATTCCTGCCATCTAGAATTTGGATTTTACTTTGCTGCCTGGGGATTTATATATGTTCAGATAAATGTCTAACTTCACTCTGATTCCTACTGATCTTTTCGACTTCCAGATTGTTTTGTGACAATGAGCTCCATATGCAACTTACTCTATTTAAAAATCACTTTTGATCAGTTTTGATCTTATTTCTTTTCTGTGCCATTTGAGTCTTTAATTTTTGCATTATGAAAGTAGAAACTGGAGCACCTGACAATCATTTTTCTACCCATAGTTTTGTATATGTTTCTCCTAAACATATTGCATTCTTTTTTCTGTCTCTTCCTAAAGAAGCCTTTTGACTGCTTTTAGTTCCTCTTTCTTAAAATCTTTCTCCTTCTGATTGGTGTTGACAAGGTGGAGAATTCTTTTCTGTACTCTATTGTCAGAAAATTACATTTTTTCTACCTACCTTTTTTTTTTTTTTTTTTTTTTTACTACAGCATTGTTCAGAAAATCTTCCTACTGGGTTTTCCAAGAGATTTTTGGGTTCCATCCCTGTCTTCTTCCCCGCAATAAATTAAGACTTCTTGTCATTCAGCACATTTGCATTTGTCAGTATTGAACTTTGCCTTCTCTTGTGCTATACCTTCATGTATCTGTGCTAGTTCTCCTCAAAATCTATCATCTACTCATTTTTTTGAATGTTTGTGGATCTTTCAGTCTTTTCCCCTTCACTTTTCACCTGTTTTTTCGTACATTATTGCTAAAGTATGACTCAGTAGTCACTGTGCTAACCTAATATTAACCTTTAACTTTTATTAACCTCTTGGAACATTCAGTCTTACAATTTCTTTTTCTTAGGTTGTTTTGAATGACAACAAAATTTTTCTTCTCTCTCACTCCTTTCTGACTTCTTGATTCAGCTGAAAGAAGCACATACTCTATACAGAGCTCCCCAGGACCTACCAAATGTAGCATACATAATCTTCTGGAATGACTTGGAGAACAGGAACTTTTAGAAGTGTTTAGAAGGATGCATTGGACAATTACACACCAGTCAACCGTGCCTCTGGTCTGGAATGGCCATGGACCGTATTTGCTTTGAATCCATTTCCACGCACATGAACTTCTTCTTTCATGGGATAATTCTTGTATTTCTCTTCAATGGCAGCCTTGAATTTTTGTCAGTCTTTCTAATACTAGTCTTGCTTTATTCTTGCATCGAGGTAAATATAATATTCCCATCCCTCTAGTTTTAAATCCAGTGTTATGTTAGCTCATTTTCGGCTAAATAGTCAGAATTTCTTGACCTTCAGCAGACTCTGTTTTACAGTCTCCTAGTCTAAAAGTATGACCTTACCTTCTTGCACCCAGTTGTATAATTTTATCATTGACTATTTAAATGTTCATTCAGTAAATTAGAATTGAGATCACTTTGTCCTGATCTCATAATAATTTATCACCCTATGAATGTTTGCATTATCCATGAATTAATGATAGAAAGTTTTCCTTGCAATCACCAATGAAAAGGCTTAATGTTCTTGGACCTGATTTCTGAGATCCTTATAAGGTGATTTCCCTTGAAACAACTCTCTAAAGAGTTGTTATCCTGTTCTGTATTCACTATGAAAGTCTTTTATTGCTATTGTAGAGCTCCATACGTTTTTTCAAAGGAAATCATCATGTCATATTAAATGAAATATCCCTAACAGACTGTTCCAGCTGCTTTTTTAAATTCATCAGTCCTTCAGGGAACTTTGGCCAGAGTGCGAAGCTGACATTGTCTACAGGGATAGAAACACCACAGTACTTTTTATCAGAGTGATGACATTTTATAGAGCTTTGAAAAAACCCCCGTTTAATTATTTCCTTCCAACCTGCTGTGATTATGGAAGATTCAAACTGAGAAATCAGCTGGTACAATCATTTAACATCATAAACTGAGGCTCAGGCTCTGTGAGGACTATCCAATCCCTCCTTTTGTGGATGTCCTCTGATCATGGCCCCTTGTGGTTAAGACTGGGGACCTGACTGAAGTACATTGTGCTTCCTTCTGCAATGGGCAGCTGGGTTTTCCTTCCCATAAAAAGCATGACAGGACAGCAGTAGAAGAGCGCAGTCCGAAGTGTCAAATGAAAAAGAGTCAGGATTACTGGGGACTTGTGAATATAGAAGCATGGAAAGTTGCCTGAAATTAACACCAGAGAAAAGAAGACATAAAACCTTCTCTTTAAAAAAGTGTGGCTGATTCAGAAGGAAAAGGAGGTTGGAGAAGGAAATGCAAAAGTAAATCAGATTATTATTATTGTTGTTGTTATAATTATCACAATTTTTTTTTTTTTTTTTTTTTAGAATATATGTTACCAGATAAACAGCCTGAAGGCAAAGCATCATTAAGGAAGAACTACTGAAATCCCTACCTAGAAATCTTGAGACAGTTATGTTAACTTAAAAAGGTATTTTAAGAGTATAAACAAGATAAAGAAATGTCTATTCATAAAAGAAAGAGAACTTTCCCCAAAGGAACGAAAAGGAAAAGAAGCATGGGTTGTTTAAAAAAAAATTAAAAAAAAAAAAAAGGAAAAAACCAGAAGCAGTAGGATTTTTTAGAAACTTTTTCTAAACTGGCTATAGCAAAGATTACAGATCTCTTCTAAATAATAACATATGTAGATAAAGTTTTAGACAAGCTGTTGCTTGGAAGACATTCTTACTTCTATTCTAAGTAGCTAAATAAGTGATCAAATATAAGGCTGTAAAGTTCTGAACATTTATCAAAATATTTCAGATCAATACTGGATAAACTATTAATAACCAAAGTCATAGGAGCAAACTATTTTTAACCAAAGGGAATTCTTAACGTTCTTTATCATAAAAAATTAAAGAATCTAATTTTTGGTGAAATCATGTAGATTATATATATATATATACACAAAGGTTGTTAGCAGTGCCACATTTTCTCCATTGGCTCCGGAATGGAAAAGCTATGTCATCCTTTTCCATTAGGAAATTAAAGGCTCAGATAAATGTGGCCTCCACAGCAGATGCCCTGCTCCCTGATTCTTGTATAGACTTTCTCCACGTCCCAACAGGAGCTGTAATTGGACAGCTTTCAAGGCATTTCAGGACTGGGCAGCTCAAGTGCTCATGCTGCTGAGATGAGGAGGAGGGGGTCTGAGAGCAGGAGTTTGGGGTGATCTGAATCTGTCTCCCTGGGAGAGACAAGCTTGCGAGGGATGCTGCAAGCTTGCTCAGCTGCCAGGCTGACCAGACCACATGTGATGAGATTCCAGGGAAACTGTAGCCATGGGTGCCCTGGCGAGCAATCCCAAAGGTGCTTCATCTTAACTCCAAGCAGTACCTGTCACATGAATCTCATCCCGGTTTGGTGTACGATCCCAAGAATGAGGATGAGTGGTGACTCCAAGCACATGCAAGTATTTTTCTGCCAGCATTTTTCTCATTGCCTATCACATCAGGAACACACTCCCTCACAGGGAGTGATTGCAAGATTAGGTTCTCAAGCCCTACTGCTTTCCCTTTGACTTCTTGTCTCAGTAATGAGTAGTTCCACAGTGGACATAATGTATTATACATTGATAATAGCAGCACATGTATCATTAGATTTTCCACTTACAGCATTTGTCATGATTCTTAAATCATATTTTTCCACAACCAGATAAAACCCAGTGATGGATAATTTCAGGCTTTTATGTCAGAAGTGCACTAAAAGTTATAGTTCTTTTACTGGTTGTTTTTTCCCCCTAGTTCTCTTTTTTGTTTTCTGCTTTTAATATTTTGAGAGGTAAAACATTAGTATACACGACTGTCAGTTAACTTTTAATGTGTTCTATTAAGTGGAGAGAGGTAGGGATACATCACTGAATAAAGAGAATTTATTTGAAATATTGCAGACCCAAGGTGAACACACAACACCCCATTGCACCAGTGATAAATAAAAAATGCAGAAGGAATAGAGGGAAGCAGAGCTGTGCAAAGGTCTGCTAGATCAGGTATTTGGGGAAATACAGATAACAACTGGAAAAGATTTTAATGATGCACCTATAATCTGTGAAAGTAATGGATGACAATGGAAAGCAAGATAACAAAAAGGTAAATATATTTCTCACAGTAACAAGTTCTCCTGCACTTTTACTGATGTTAATAGTTTACAGTTAAGCCAGACACGGTAATTTAAGTGCAAAACTGCATTACAGGGATTTGAGTTCTGTACTTGACATAGAAACTTGAGATATTTTTAGCTTTGAGCTATAAAAGGAAAGTGCAAATATAGAAAGTCTGCAACGAACTAAGTCTGAACAGCAACAACTTTGCAGGCTTCAAGTCCCAGGCTGTGGCTGGCAGAAAAGGTACTGACTGCTAGAACACTCAGGACTAACCTTAGATAAGACAGTGACACTTAACATGCTGTCATTCTACGTAGATCAGAGTTTTCAGGAGTTGACAGCACACTGATGTTATAGATGGACTTAATTTAATTTTTTGATAAGAACAGGCTGCCCAGGGAGGTGGTGGAGTCACCATCCCTGGAGGTGTTTAAGAGGAGTCTGGATCTGGTGCTGGCTGATATGATTTAACAGTTTAGGGGTTACAGTGGTGGTGCTGGGTTGACAGTTGGACTAGATGATCCTGAAGGTCTCTTCCCAACCTTGATGATTCTATGATTCTGTGGTGTGGGATTTTTTGGTTATATAGACCCCAAGTGGAATTACATACATACAAAAGAATAATTTCTTCAGGAAGGGAAATTTAGATGGCACACATGGGGGTTAAATTGTTCATAGATTCAGACGCCCTTAAATAGGCCAATGAAGTCAGCATTGCAGATATATTTTTGCACATCCTAACACCTTTGTTGGAAAACACTGTTATACTTGGTACCTAATAAATGTCCCTAAAAAATTACAACATTCGTGCCATTAGTAAGACTTACACAGATGATGCCTTGATCAGGAAGAAAAATAATGAGCTAATGTGATAATGGGGTATAAGTAACTTTGTAAAAAATCAGTCTTAACAGTCTGGAGCCAAAAACCATTTACTGCCATACAGAAATTTTCCTTTAACAAATTGAAGGAAACAAGAAGCTCATAATTCCCTAGTTTTTAGTTCCTGTTATCCTAGAGGAATACAACCATACTTTTGTAAAATTCTGTTATGACTAGGAGGTTCATAAGTTATATTAAGTGTGAAATAATAAAAAGGTATTAGTGACACAATTCAGTGTCAACCCGTCTGCTCTGTTAAAAACAGAAAGCTGTACAGATGTTTATGAAAACAGGTGATTCTTTTGGTGAATATGTGTCTAATTTAGTTACTTAAAGAATGACCTGGGAATGACACATGCAAAACTACCCACTGAAAAAGAACTGATAATTTGAAATAATTTTAGGAAACTGAGGAGCGAAATCAACAGATGTTTATATCTTGAGGTATTTCCACGTTAAGCACAAGGCTCAGTTGTCCCTTGGTGCCTCCAGAGGGACTCAAGCAGTGCAATACCTTTCCCTTGCTGGCCAGACTGCACACCGTGTTCGCAGAATATGCTGAGTTGGAAAGCACCTACAAGGGTCATTGAGTCCAGGTCCTGGCCCTGCACAGAACAATCCCAAGGATCACACGGTGTGCCTGAGAGCATTGTCCAAATGCTCCTTGAGCTCTGACAGGCTTGGTGCTGTGACCACTTCACTGGGGAGACTCTTTCAGTTCTAAAAGCTATTTTTTTTCTCAGATACAAAGATTATATGATATTCTAACACTCATGGATAATTTAATGTCCTATTTAATTATTTATTTCAGGAAAAGATACAATATTTTCAGTAGCAGGCTACATCTTAAGAGCTTAAAAACAAAACCCAAAGCAAAGCATAAACACTTCAGAATAGCAAGGGACAGAAATGCTCCTCAGTAGTATAGATTTGATAAGGACTGCAGGGGGATAGGAGAAATTTCCAGTATATACTAGCATAAAGATTCCTTAAACTATAAAAATAGAGGAATTAATGGATCCTTCCATGAATGAATTCCTTCATATTTCTAAGGTATGTTTTTGCAACACATTAATTTTATGAGAAGATCTCAAAATGCTAGACAAAACTGATTTAAAAGTGATTCTTACTTTACAGTTGAAGAAACTGAGGAACTGCCAAGTTCAATCCTTACCCAAAGTTACACAATAAATCAGTGGAGGCAATTGTAAGAAAAGCCAGCATTATTCCCTATAAATCTATCTCTAACTTTACTTTTGCAGCAGTGCTTATCTGGAAGAGAATTTTCTGTACAAGAAACAACAGTCAGCACTGGAGCAGCTGTGGTGTTAATAATTGCTGCTCCACAGAAAGTAAGGATTTAAAAGATATTTGTTAGCCAATTCTTCCTGACAAATTACATCAGTGCACATACACATTCATAAAATTCCATTACAGCTTAGAGGACACATGCTAATATTTATTATAGCTATTAGGCTTCATAGTTTTGAGAAATGCAAAAATCAAGCTATTGATATGTGCATTAAAATAACTGAGTTACTAGAAGAGTTACCTGTTGTTTTTCTTCTGATGATAGAAGTCCAATAAGAGCGGAAAATGCTTAATCCCTGGTTGTCATGATGTTTAGCTAATTATTGTGTTATTAAATAGTGACTCAGCCAGAAGAGTTTATTTGTTTCTTCCTGCTCATCTGGAAGAACTGGAAAGGTTATGCAATGAGAGTGAAAGCTGAAACTTTCTTCTCAGCACCCCATTCCTTGTCACTCATATTTCCCAACACGGGGCAGAGATGGATTTCCTTCAAGGAAGGAAGGAACACTTAAGATGTGAATGAATGCAGGAAAAGCAGGAAACCAACCACGGCTGTCAATACACAATTTATAGAGCAGTTACACTGCTGCTGTAATATCAGTCAGAGACACAGTAACCTGTAAAAAAGGATTCCTGCAGACCTGAGCTCAGAAATGAAGCCATTAGCTACGTTAGTACCCAGCATTTGTTCTAAAGGCCTGGTGGTTGAAGAACAAAGCCTCTTTCCTTCCCAGGTTGCTTCCAGCAACATTATTTTCTACACTCCAGAATGGTTATGAGCAAGGTACAAAAAAGCTGCCAGTAGCTTGTGAGTGGGACAGTCTTACTTCTTTCTGCCCTTGCCTATTTTCAACATAAATAAACAGATAAATAATAATTTGCCAACAGCTTCCCTCCTGCTGTAGGGAAATGTTTCATGTTTTGTTGGAATAATTAACAGGCTTTTCATTATTTTCTACCACCATATGCTGCTTTCCTGCTCTGCGTTTGCAATTTCTCAGACCAGCTCCCAGTTTTGCAGCACTGGGAGTTGAATGGCAGATTGGTTGTGAAAGGCAGGTGGAGAAAGGGGAAGGTGGGAGAAGAGGGGGCTTATGCACTTACACCCCAACATGGAAAGGAGAACCTAGGGCTGCATAAAGTCTGTTCTGGTAGCTATCAGCAAAGTAAAAAGCCATTTACTTTTAACTGGGGACTGAGTGGCTCAACGAAAGAGGCAAACTAATTTTGTTTTAATTGTTTATTGTGTTCCAATTCTCATTACTGGTTCTGTTTTAATTGTATTTTTAATTAACAGCATTGATTGCAATGGACTGTACACTTTGCTCATGTAACTGCTATCTGGTTTAGCTTCCATTTTGCTTTAATACAAACCTCAAAAAAAGGAAGCAAGAGGAAGAAATGAAATACTGAAAAGTGAAGACAGGTGTGTCCAGAGGAAATGAAGGGGTTTTCCTGAATTTTACTGATGGATGTGGGCACTTACGAAGACAATTTTAGCAGTTTTTTGTTAGCAATTTGTTACTCCATGTAAATTCCTTATGACGAGTGAGTAACTCCAGCTTTGCATGGTTTGTAATATTGTGATATGGTGATTCTGTTTCCTCCTTATGATAACTGGGAAGTATTTTATCTTCTGCTGCTCTTTGGGGATTGGCTGGGCTGGAGTGGTGAGAGGTGAGTGCCTGGCACAGCGCTGCCTCCATCCCTGCCGTGTCTGCATTCCCCATTGTGGGGCTGGGCACTCCCCCGGGGTCTGTCAGGGCAGCTGGGGGGCTCTGGAGGCAGCTCCAACCCGTGCCATGGGCACCTCCCTGGATAACTAAGGCCTGCTGGTGCTCTCTGGTCCCTTCCTGCTCACTGTTGCTGCTCTGTTGAATCCTGCTGGCTTACCAGCACTCCTGGTTTTCCTGTTGCAAGACTATGATTCAGCCCTGAGACTCCCGAAATAGGACGTGTCTGGTACTTTCTGTGAGCTCGCAGCACCGTGCAGCATCGCAAGCAGAGTGGAGCTCTGGCTGGCTGCTGGAGAAATAAGTGGTTGTGAACCAGTTTTTGAATCGTCAATAGCTGCTCATTTTAGCCCTGTTCACACAGCAGGTTTTTGTTACTACGGTTATCCAGGGAAAAGCTGTTCTTTGGGGGAAATGTCTCTTCCTTTTTAAGAGAACAAGTGTAGCTGTCTGAACAGGCGTAGCATTTATTTTTCATTCTCATTTGTTTAAAATGCGCTCTCTCTCCAAGCAGGCAACAAGAGGAAGAGAGTGCCATATCAGCGATCATTCTTGCCCAACTAGCATCAAATATTAATGCAAACAGCTCATAAGCTCGACAGATACCGATGTGCATTTGAATAATTTTAGTTTGCCTTTGTGGGTATTGAATTTGCAGTCAGAAATTGAGAGCTGTTGGCCAACAGTGCCACAACAGAAGGCTTTGCAGACTACAGTCTAGGAGCTCACTGTTCAGCAACAGGTACTCCAAAGATGTTGTATCCAGCTCCCTGGGGTTTTTTCAACATTAAGTTCCCAACAAGTTTTGGAATACCCATTGGGCTATGAAAAAGGAAAGGGAGTTGGATGTACATACGGTGCTGATTTGAGGCATGGAGACAACAGTGGGATCTTTAAACAACTTCTGCCCATTCTAGGTACTGAGTAAGGGCAACACAGAATAAAAAGATTAGGAGGCTTTTCAACCAAGACTGATTTTCAGTATGGGAAAGGTTCCTTTAAACATGATAAGTGCCTGCTTATTTTTGGGAAATCAGCATTTTGGAAATTTCAAAAGTATCCTCTCAAGAGTATTACACAGAGGTATAAATGCACTACTGTAGTTTCCAACCCAGATAAAGGAGCAGAATTGCATGTTTTATTTGCTCTCTGTAGATAGAAAGCAATGGTATCTCAAAACAAATGCACCTTCTTGCTAATAGCAAATAATCTTGGTTCCCTGAGACCCTGGTTACAACTAAGTATTATGAACTAGCCTCTCAACAAGATTTTCTGTTTAGTTTTGCCTCTATCTTTGAATATTTTCTCCCTTATTTTCCTGGCTTGTTTATGAGAGTATCATGGGAGACTGTTTTAAAGCCAAGATTTATGGCATCTGCTGCTACTTCTTTATCCACAAGATGTCTTTTTCTGTCATCTAAAACTCCTGGCACCGAAGAGTTTCATCTGAGAAGGTCAGATTTAAGCCCCTTTGCCAAAATGAAGTTGTTGAAACAAATGTCTGAGCTAGTCTGTGAAAATACCATTTTTTAAGCTTTATGAAAAAAAGACATATTTTATAAATATAAACAGTTTCCCAAATGGGGTCCTGCTTCTCCTTATCAGACCTGAAGTCACAACCAGCAGTTCCTGACATTCTGAGACATGAGTCATGTTGTTGTGGCATGTAGGCTTCATTTCTGAGGCTCCCATTTAGCATAAAACACTCTAAACCATCCCATAATTAATAAATTGTTCTGCTCTTTAAATTTGCTGGTCTCAAAGTTAATGTTACAGTCTTTGATGTGAGGTTAAAACCCATGGATCACCAAATCTGCAGAGAAAACAGAGCAATACAAATGCTGCTTGAACAGGGTATTGTAGTACTTATTCCCTGTTCTCTGTCCCCAATGCTTGCAGTGTTGGGTTCATATTAATAAGCAAATTTTTGTTTTATTCCAGTTAGATGTTAGAACACAGTGGGAGGAGGGAGCAAAGTTACTGAGCAGAATTTTAATAGAGCTGCAAACCTTAGAACAAGTGGGGGAAAAGTATCAGTCACTCACAACTGAAAAATGAATCAGAGAAACTTCTGGCTCTGGCCAGTGCCTTGCACTTGAATCTTCTCTTGAAAGAATTCAGAGACTTTTCGCTATGTTGACCAGACAAAATAATTAAGTATTCCATATGCCTGTGGAAGAGAGTCACTGCATTACTGTGGTCTTTGCTTTTCTGATATGCTACAGCTATGCTATGGCGGGGCAAAACCCCACATTTGGTAAACATGACAAATGCAAGCAGTTGGCTGAAGGAAGAAAGGAAAAATGAGTCAAAGCACCTTTAAAATCTTTGTTATAAATAACACTTTTAGACCAAACCTGGACCACGGAAAAGGGATCTATTAGTCTTTTCTACCTCCAGCTCTTTTGCCTTCCCTTGCCTGGCTCTGCAGTTTTCAGGCATTTCTCCTAATGGTAATTGTTCTAAGCCTGTTGTAGCTTTCATTACCCTGAAAGTGCCATTTCTTTCTAAAGGCACCCGAAGATAAAGAGTGCAATTGAGAAGTGATTTTCAAACTCAAAGGATGCAGAAAAGCCATGTTAACAAAAATCACTGGGAAAGAAACACTAAACATTTCTGATTGCCGATTTTGCTTTCCTGTGGCAAGTACCAAGAGATACTGAAATCAATGTGAATTGCATGTGCTTAGGATTTCCCTCTGGCTGAGTAGTGGCCCCTCGGAAGGCAAATAGTAGATTTGGCCAGAAAATGGTTTTGTATTCTGGTTGGAGCCCTGTGTCCTGTGTAGAAATTCACCATTATAATAATGTTTTCTCCTTTATCCAAACATCTCCCCCCTGACTCCACTCACCGTTCCCCTTATCTGAAAAAAAAAATGAGAGGAAGGGCAGAAAGAGAGGACAACTAATTTGCAAATCCTCCCTTTTAAAAATGCAGGCTTTATGGCAAAATACTTAATTTCATTGAAAACACATCTTTTTATTGGAAAGAAGCTCAGACTGTCTATTTTAGTCCACCTCAAACAAATAGCTTACTCTTTTGAGAACTGTCTTATAGATGTATATGCTCTGTGAATATGATTTTGATCTAATTTGTATTTGATGAGCTGGGAAGCTGTAAATGACCATATGTGTCATCTTGGGAACATTGTAGCTTTATGCAGTGGTCGACTAGATGAAGGATCCGTTAGTGACCCAACGGAGGTGTTTTAGAGCAGCCAAGGAGAACTCTCTAAACACCATCTGCTCGTACTGTTGCTTGTAAAACGGTGTCACATCTGCTGCTCTAAAAACATTATGCTGATCTGTCCTACAGTACACGGCTGCTGCACTCCTCTTAGCAGTGGAAAAAGGAGTCAATGCCACCGTACTGGGAAAAGAGGTGTTAACTACAGATGAAATTGCGCGTGGCCTGCTTCCCATATCTTGTAACTGTGCCATATATGTCACCAAAAAATAAAAAAAAAAAAAAGAAAAAAGAAAAGGGGGAAGATTCAGCATTATATGTAACTGGTGAAGCTGGGTTAATACTTGGACTGTTTGCTCAGTTGCATCTTGCCCCACCTTGGCTGCTGCTGGAGATTGGGAAGATATTTGAGATAACCTGATGGGTGGAATATGAGATGTCTTTGATTTCAGATGAAATGATCTCAGAAAGTACTACCATTTCTTTCGGCCATCATGTTTTATAGTCTGGAGTATTTGGCTGCCTAACACCTATGAAGTGTTATGAACCTAATTTACCTACCCTAGAAGCTCCAAGTGTACACATCAGCATACATTTGCAATACTACTTGTTACTACTACACCCAGAGTGATAATTTCGTAATAAGGTATATAGAAAAACAGTCAGTGTTGGTATCAGAAGGAGACAGGTTATAATGATGCAAAACAAATCCTTGGAAGTACCCAGGAACTGCAACTCCAACTGAATAAAGTAGTTTGCTTTCCACACCCAGATTCAATTGTTGTGACCTGGGATTCTTACACAGCATTACCAGACACAGTGACTCTTTTCAGGAATCTGCAGATGAAGGAAAAGTAACAGAGAGAAGTTGTTATAGTTTATGTTGCTTGCAGTTCAGTGGCTATGCTCACTTCACATGATAATGAGTTTAAAGCTAGTAAGTCTTAAAATTGCTGTATTTGTCTGATATCTCTGAATGGTGAAAAGAGGTGAACACTGTCTTCTGCCAATCAAGTTTATTGTAAAGTAACTAAACCTTCTATTTTAATATCTATTTTGACAAAATAGGTTTAGACTACTGATAACCTGATGGTCACCTCCAATTTGCAAAGGAGAGGGTAAAAACTTCCAAGCAGTGTCATGTGGAATAGCATGGCAAGAAAGGTATCCATGTGGCATTTTCCATTGCCGTATGAGACTCATATAAGGCCCTAATGTTATGATCTGTCATGTGGATGTCATGTGTTAAAGGACTGAAGCATCTCGTGTAGTTTTCTTTCTCACATTCTTCTGGTAACTTTGACGTGCTACAGCTGTGGAGAAGAACTTCACTTTTCTTGGCTATTAAGGGTAGTTCTACATTGCCTTGCCTGTCTGAAAGAGCAGGAACAGACCAGAAAATAGGGCACTGGAAGGCTTTTTAGGCCTGTGTTTGGTTGCTGGCTTGATCACTGACCTGGGTAAAACTCTTTATTACCCTTCACTTTTGATGCCACCTCTATCTATTTCTATTTTAGCATATTGCATGCATGAGTCAGTGAAATAATATATACTTTCTATTATAATGTATTTGAACCCAAATCTTACTCGTAAACATCACTGTACTGTAAATAGAAATTAAAGATTTGGTATTCATCCAAGAACAAAGCAAATGCCTATTTTTGCATCATGGTGGCAGGCTGGAAGGGCTTAAAGAGGACTGAAAACCTTCTTGTATAAAAGAGCTTTGACCTAGTGCAAAATCTTGTCTGTTCTTTCAGTGAGATTCTGTGGGTATCCAGGTGCCCTAGAAACTGAAAACCTAGAAACGGCCCTGGAAACTTCCATTTAGAAAGGGAATATTGGTTGCATTTTCTACTGCTGTGGCATTCTACCACAACCTTTGCATGACAGTCTTGCTCTGCTCTTACAGATTTCACAGAATATTCTGCATTGGAAGGGACCCTGAAGAATCATTGAGTTCAACACTTAAGTGAATGTCTCGTACAGGGATCTAACCCCTTCATGTCTGTGAAGTTCAGGTGTGTGAGACTCTAAAGATGCTTCTGCACCTTCAGAGAGCCATCCTTGTGCTAAGGCATTTGTCTTGCAAGAGAACCTCTAATAAACAGCAGGAATCCTAATGGATAAGAAATAGGAGAAAGAGAAGAAATTAGTATCACTTTCCTTGCTTGTGTTAATGTCTGTGACACTGTACTTCAGTAGGCTACCTATAGGGTTCCTAAAGAATTAAACAGCCCACTTGGAATTAACCAGCCTACCTGGTTTAGAGATATACATGGATCTTGGAATCTTCTCAATATACTATATAAATGTCTTCTCTGGTCATATTTCTTCTTTACAATAATTGTAACAATAATTTCTTGCATGAGGAATGACAAGGGGTGTTATTCTAGCTTGAGCTTCACTCATCTGCAGTTTATAAGGATGCAAACCTTTGTAACAGGCGTTTGTCTCCTTCTGTCTCCAGGGCTATAAAAATTAAATCCTTTAAGGTATTTTTTGAAATCAGGGTAAGAAAGAATCCTTGGTTTTCAGATAGTTTTGCTAAGGCTCCAGGAGGGAATTTAATTGCTTATGTGAGTTTGACCCTTGAGACTAAATCACACAGCAGGGACCATGAATGCACAGTGAGTCTCCAGGTACCTTGTCCTGGCAGGTGGCTGAAACATCAGCCTGAGGTAGGTGATGAGACCAGTGAAATTTGTTTGAGATAAAGACAGATGGAGATGTGAGATAAGCAGGGATACAGCTAGCTTGGTAATTTCAGCAGTGAAATACAGAAGAAACCCTGGAGCTGGCGACAAACCAAGCTGAGAAGCCCACCCAGTGTGTCCCACAGAGACACACCACTCTGGGTTCAGAAAGAGTCTGTGTTCATGCAGTGATCATAGAATCATAGAATTGATTGGGTTGGAAAAGACCTCAGAGATCATCAAGTCCAACCCTTGGTCCAACTCCACTCAGTTTACTAGATCATGGCACTCAGTGCCACGTCCAATCTCAGTTTAAAAACCTCCAGGGACGGTGAATCCACCACCTCTCTGGGCAGGCCATTCCAATGCCTGATTACTCTCTCTGTAAAGAAGTTTTTTCTAATATCCAACTTAATTTCCCCTGGCAGAGCTTAAGCCCCTGCCCCCTTGTCCTATTGCTGACTGCCTGGGAAAAGAGACTGTCCAAGTAATAAGCAATTGCTCTTGCCTCTAATTCCACTCATGCATCTTTGCAGGTTTGGCTAAATTATTCTCAGACATGAGGTCCAACAAAGTGAAGTGCAAGGCTGTTCACCCGCACACAGCAAACCCAGGCATACCTACAGGTTGGATGGAGAAGTGATAGAGAGTAGCCCCGCGGAGAAAGACTTGAGGGTGTTGCTTGATGAAAAAGCCAAGATGAGCCATCGATGCGTGCTTGCAGCCCAGAAAGCCAGTGGAAACCTGAGCTGCATCTAAAGGAGCATGTCCAGTGGGTCAAAGGAGATGATTCTCCTTCTCTACTCTCTGCTCTTGTGAGACCCCACCTGGAATAGTGTGTATAGTTCTGGTGTCCCCAAAATAAGAATGACATGGAACTATTGGAGCAAGTCCAGAGGGGACACCAAGATGATAAGAAGACTGAAGCACCTCCCCTACAAAGACAGGCTGAAAAAGTTGAGGCTGTTTAGCCTGGAGAAGACAAAATTTTGTGGAGACTTCACAGCAACCTTCCAGTATCTGAAGGGGGCCTACAAGGAAACTGAAGAGGAACTCTTAGTCAGAAATGTAGTTACAAGACAAGGAATAATGGGTACAAAGTGAAAGAGAGGAAAATTAGGCTAGCTATTAGAAAGAAATTCTTCACTGTGAGGGTGGTGAGACCCTGGAACAGGCCCAGAGAGGTTGTGGATGTCCCATCCCTGGCAGTGTTCAAGGACAGGCTGGATGAGGCCTGAGCAGCCTCATCTAGTGGAAAGTGTTCCTGCCAATGGCAGGGGGGATTGAGATTAGAAGATCTTTACAGTCCCTTCCAACCCTTAACATTCTATCATTCTGTGGCTCCATAAGCATGGTTAGTTCCTGTGGAGCAAGGTCAAGTTTCTGCCCTGTCTTCACCTGCCCTATTCAGGCGTAGTTTATAGTATCTGAAGTCTTAATTTCCAAAATGTAGACGTGACATTATACAAACCCAAGCTTTTGTTTTTAAGACCAACTCTGCACCAAATCGGAGCATTGTATTTCTAGCAACTCACAGGGAATATTGCAGCTTAGTGAGTTATTTCTATTGATCAGGCTTGACCACATTTATTTTGTGTGATAATGTCATGGCCTCAGGTGGCAAGTGCACAATTCCTTAGGATATGTATGCGTATCATTGCAATGATGAGGTCAACAATTGTTCCTAAGATCTCTTGCACACAGAATGTATACTACTAATAGTTTCCTGTAAGATGGAAAGATACAGCTCTTCTAAGAAAGAAATTGATTTCCTATGATCAAGAAAAGTCTGTGTCTAATGCTGTGTTATATGGTCCTTTGTGCAGGTAACAGTTAAGTATGTAAGGATGAGATCTAGTTGGAAAGTTGATCCTCAATCATGTATGACTATAATTAACTGAAATGTAATATTCAGGTTGTTTCAAACCTCAAGGTGCTGCATACTTACTCAGGTCTGAAGTCAGACTCCTGTATGATTATTTAAGAATTAAATTTTTACACATATTTCATTCCTGGAACAGTAGTAGTGGTATCCAAAGTTCTTCTGAAGGCATTGATTAATTGAAACAAATGTATTTAAGAGAAAATATGTATTTAAAGGCATAGACCAATCTCCTTCCATACCTGGCTTTCTTTGAAACATACCCTGAGTCTAAGTTTCTATACATGAAACATACCCATGTATTTTTTGGACCCATCCACTTTTCTCCCTGTATTGATCTGTCCTTTGACAGACTCTGGCAAGCACATCTTCCCAGTTCTAAGAAACTTTCCCTTGTGTACCACCCTCTTCAGACATTTTCTGGACTTTTCAGCCTACTGAACTGGTCATGTCAATACAGGCTGAAAGCCTGATGTAGTCTCGAGTTGTACACCCTCCACTACATTGGTGTGGATTCAGAGGCTTGCTGTCATCTATTTAAATCATTCTGCTTTCCTGCTTGTTTGTCCAGTGACTCCAAATTTAGATCAATATATAGAAATGAAAAACAATTTCATCCTGCTGGCCAGGTTACTAAAATGTTTAGACCGCAGCAAGGTCACGTCCATAGTATTTTGGAATTGCTTTCCACCTATCACAATTCTCTTTTACTTCAGTCACAAAATGTAACATCCTTCTTGATGCTGCTACCTGTTCAGAAATTACTCTGCATAAATCTATGTTGTGTCTCTGTGAGCTTCCATTTGAGTAGCAGCACTTTGCAAACCAATAAATACTTGCTCCAGAGACGCCCCTGAACATTTTGACCAGTTCTCAGAAGTCGAAAAGTTGGAAGTCACTTTAGTGGGTCTGGATCCAATACAGACACATCAACTGCAGTACAGAGGTAGTTGTGGACACCTCAGGGGTCTTCAGAAAACAACAGACGGGAGGCAACATCAGAACATTCCTCTACTGAATCACATTTCTTTTATTAAGTGTAGCTTTCTTAACCTCAAACTTTCAAGCATGTTCTTCCCTGCTCTTCAGGATGTGTGTTGTTATACCTCTGCTATATAGTTTTTATATTTCAGTCAATGTAACCAGATCTATTTCTTTCTCTCAAAGATTATCTCCTGTACTTGAATAATAACTTGGCAACTAAAACACGAAAGTTGTAGGGAATGTTCTACATACATATTCAAATGAACCTTTTATAACCAAGTACTGCTTAAATACGTTTACAATAATGACACCCAAGTCTGTACAGGTTTCCTTTTGCTTCTTGCTAGTCATGCTTCAGGTTAAGATAAGGCACTAAATAAATTGCATTGAAGTCAAAGTTTTTGCATGCAGGAGACATGAACCTGTAGATGTGGCTGAACATGTTTTGTTCTTGTATTTTGCCCTGCCATTCCTTTCTCTTCTCATGTTGACCTCTGCAATCCGAGACACTGTTGAGGTAAAATGTTTGGCCACTCTAATGTTTAATTTAAATTAGTAGTTTTAGAGCAGGCTGATGCTTAAACTGGAGTTAGACGGATGCCTACATTAAGTGAGCACTTGGCAGTGTTTAGTCAGTTAGCACTTGATTGGATGGAAGTTTCAATCTGTACATATAAAGCAAGTCCACTGGAAAAGATGCTTTGACAGATGCCTAATTGAAATGTGAAAAAAGTGCATCCTGCCATGGGCTCGGAGTGGAGCCTCTTGACCCCTTTGCAGGACAGCTCTTGTTGTGGAGCTGTGACATGACACAGTGTGCAAATCCTCTCTGTGTTTATTACCTTTCACCTCTTCTCCCTCCAGACATCTTTGATTGGGGACAATTAAAGCATCCAAGGACATCCTATAAAATCCTGAACTCAGGTTGCTAAAATTTGAACGATGTTCTCAAGACTGAGATGTTCTCCTACTTGCTACAGTCCTCTGTGATATAAGACTGCTTTTTTGCTTCTTTATTTTGAACTTTGAATAGCCTTTTAAAATAATGCAGTTGTAACAGCTCCGATTTTAGCAACATCTGTTTACATGTGTATAGACTTAAGCAACACTTCCTGGACCTTTATTGTTTCAGTGGAATTGCAACTACTGCTCTGGAGACATACCAACATGCTGTAGCAGTTCAAGGTTTGGCAGTTCAGCATTTCTGACCGTGCCGTACTCTCAAAGAACAACAATTTCCCTTTGCCTTCCTTCATAAGCATAAATATCTCTTCCTCAACTAAACAAAGAATCTCATAAAAAAAAAAATTAAAACCATATTTTTACCAGGCCACAGAGAGAAAGTTTCAGTCTTTTTTTCTCTTTCTTTTTCAGTTCTTAAGGTTTCTTTTGTTTTTTGTTCCCCACCCAGCACAACAGTAAAGAAGTTACCCATTTATATGTATTAATTCCAGATACACAAACATTAGCAACACTTTCGGGATGTCAGAGGACTCACTAGTACTTAAGCACACTAACAGAGCATTCTTGTCTAATGTAGAAATACCTGAGCAAGTTCTAAGATAGTGAGCTTGAATGCCTGAGTAGTCTGCCACAGTGCTCTCTTCATCCTTTTCTCAGGGTGTCTTGGCTATTCATACCAAGCTGACCTGGTTACATTCATACTTCGTTGCAGTGCAGAAACACCTTTCTCATTTGATCTTGCAAAATCAATCATCTTCTAAGACACCAAACTAAAAGGACTAGGGAGTTATAGCCTGTCTTTCCTTCCTCCCATACCTTCTAAACCTGGTTTCTTGGAGCTACTGAAAATAAACACTCCATATCTGTTCCCACCCTGCAGAAAAGTCTGTGTACATGGTAAGAGCCCACCCAGGAAGACAGAAACACTTTTCAAATAGTCACACTAATACATAAGTACTTGCCACATACCACGCAAAGAAATTATTTGAGAGAGAGCTCACCGTGCTTGTACTTCTAGGAAGAGATGCAGATTTTGTGGCTGGAATTTCTTTGCTTTTGGAAATCATAATTTCAACGGGCAAGCCAGATCTTGTTCTGCATGAAACACCACTATCAAGTGACCTGAGAGAGGGACTTGTATCCAGGGACAATGATTTCTCTAATCCATGTGTTCGTGCTCCAGCCACGATGTCATCACTTCTCAGAGTCTCTAAGTCTACTTCTTCGTGGGTTTTCTCATCTAGAATGTTCTTTTTCCAGCTTTCAGGAGACTTTGTCTTAATATGAAAATCATCTAGGCTTCTCACACCAGATGGAAAGGTATTTTTCAGTTTAGCAGCTCGGTATGCCCTCAGGCTCATGGGATCAAGCACTCTGAAAGTAACTTCATTAATAAATTGAGAGAATTTGAGTTTAGCTTCTATTTTTTCTTCCACAACAGACAATGAACTTGATGATCCTTGGCTTACTAAGCTCAAGTCAGATGCAGAGGAACTGCTTTTCTTGTGAGTCGTCTTCTGCCTCTGGAGCTTTTGGCTTGTGTTTCCCACTTCTGCTGGATATAGTGAAGAGTGTTCCAGTCCGTGAGTTTTTTCACCCCCTTTCTGACCATGCTTTGATCGATGGGGTCGATAGCCTTCATCCTTATTTTTGCTTTTAACAAAGCTTTTAGCTTCTGACCTTGCACTACCCTGTAACTCAAAGCTGTCCTCACTGGAGCTGCAGCGTTTTGAGTAACTGTTCATTGTCAAGTCTCCAGAGAGTTGCGTCTCTGCGTCAGTTCCTACTCCTGGTACACATGTGGCAGTGGATGTGCTGCATGCTCTTTCTTCATTCACCCTGCCACCTGCTCTTGCTTGACTGGTCTTCCAGGCACTGCACCCTCTGGCCTAACTGGGGAATGGAACCCTTTGACAGTGACTCCATTTGTTTTTGTGCCTGTATGTCAGCTGGTGTCACTGAAAGGGATTCCCATAAATCCGTCTCTATCTTGTGAGACAGCAGTCATGTCTTTGAAAGGCATAGCAGTGCAGCCATCACATTTTGTCCCATATGCATCCCAAATTATGTATATGTTTCATAATTGGATCAATAGCACATTCTCCTCATTTTAATTAGACATACTAATGAACAGAATCTATAGGACATGCAAATTTTCCAGAGTATTGAGTGCTTTGTGGATTAACATGGGCTTTCATTGATCCAAAGCAATATATGATATATTCCTGTCTATTGAACTGGAAACCAAACTACCATGATGTGGATCAATTCACACTAAGTAAAGTCTGGGGTGGTTCTGTTTCAGGGCTTTTTAAAATCCAATAGTAGAGAAGGTCACGCTATATTGTCCTAATGCTACTAGTGTTTGCTATTCTATTAGAAAAGTTAGTGACAAATCTGCTAGACACACAAAAGCAAAGAAAACGTGATTCTCACTTTCCACCTGCTTGTTCTTGTCATAGTTTTCATTCTAAAATAATTTTTAAAGGTTAGCATTCAAAGCAAGGTGCAGTATTTCAGCAATGTAAATGAGCTTGCAGTAGCAACGACAGGTCCTTTCAGTATGTGAAGTTCTTCTCATTATTTACTGTTTTCAGAGACAGGCAAATCTGAACTGTGAAGTGCAGAATTTCTATTTTTGGTTTGTATATGCAGGAATCTAAGGGCTAATTTAAGTGAGATTAAAGACTGTAGTCTGACTTTATAATCAGCATGGATATTTGCAGTGGGCCAATGATGTGCTGCCACTGGAACTGGCCAGAGAATGAACTGACTGATAAAGTCCGAGGGGTTTTTCTGAGTGTTTTTGCATCTCCCTACTACAGCATAAGGGTGAAAGCAAGTGATGTAACCCTTTTTGTGTGGTGGGATTCAGACTCTGCTTATATCACTGTCATTGCCACATCCGTGGCTTTCTGACTGGTGAAATGCAGAAAGTGGAGAAAGAAAAGAGAAGAGAATTACATGCAGAAAAATAAGTGACCTCCCTTAAACATTGGGAGAGGGATACGTGAGGAGGATCCTTGGAAGTGACTGAGGACTAGAAGAAGTTGGCAAAGAAGGGGGCAAAATGTCAGTAAAGAGCACATTTAAAAGTATCATGCATAGCTCACAGGTCAACAGCAGCTTGAGCTGAAATGTAGTTCCATGAACTTTTGAAGCAGACATTTAGGTCCCTCATTACAAGGCACTTTATCCACTGCATAGAATTTATTATCTCCACATTGGTAATTCCAACACTCATTTAAATCATGGTTCATAAAAGGTGCTGAAGTGTTGCAAATCTCTCAAATTAACATAGTAAGTACATTAATTTTGCAAATAACAGGGGGGACATGAAGATCCTTTTAACACATCAGAAATCAATTGCTTTTACTGGAATTACTTTCTGAAATGCTTCCGCATTTTCTATAGGACTGTGCCATTCCATTGTATGCTACAAATATTATCCAGATCACAGAGATAATGAGGATTAAAAAGCATAAATCCTGTTCACAGTGTCTTGTTTTAGATGAATTTATTCCTCTCTCACTTGAATGCGAATGTTGACAGTTTAAAGGGCTGGAAAAGGCCTTCAGTTGTCAACACAAAGATTTTCATGACCTTTTCAATGCAGTCAGGAAACAATACAGCACTATTCTACTCTTGTAAAGCCAGAATTTATGGATTTTTCCAGATGTCTAATACAGACTTCTACAAACTTAAGATTACTCATTAAAGCAAAAAGGATTCCCAAATACATCAGGTCTATGCTAATGCAACTTAGGTCTTCTGCCTTCCAGATCCATTAGAGCTTGGCAAAATGTGAGTTCTGCTGTTTTAATGAACTTTATTAATAATGCCTGTTTCAGAAACAGAGTAAGCCTCATTGTTGAGCCAAAACCTGTAACGACTTGTACATATTTAGAGAAGAGCTTTTTTATTCATGAGAGATCGGGCTCATTTGTACATGAACAAAACTATGTTAACTACAAACATAAATTCAGCTATCCATCGCATACGTGCAAATTTTAAGGTATAAGTTAGAGGACTGTGGTACAGCCAGCCAAAATGATCATATAATTCTCTTCTATTATAAGGAATGAGCCCATTTTTTCTGAAATATTTCATTTGTATAGCAGTCAAATATATATATGTTTAATAGGAAAAATGCCAGGTTATAGGTTACAGATAATATAGGTAAGGTACATTACACTTGTGGGTGTCATATAGTGCTTATACTGCTGTTTCTCTTTCTTCCCAAGGTTTCTGCCTAATAACTCTAGACATAGGATACAGACACTTCAAATTATCAAGAAAAAGAATTATCAAAACCTGCAAAATAAAAAAAGAATTATTCTTACTTTAATGATACAGATCTTTTCACATAAATTGCTGTGAATCATGGTTGGAATAGATGTTATTGAAGTTTATAGTAATAGTAACTATTCAGTGTTCTTTCTTAGATAAATTAACCAAAGTATTCTCAAGAGATTACCTGAATCACAGAAATTATTTCTAACAGTCACAGGTATAAATAGAGAAGCTGAAAATTAAAACAAAATATGCTTAGAAATCTGAATGTTTTATTTTTTGAACTTTTTTATAATGATTTGCTGTTCATGATTTATTTTCCATATGTTAAATGATTGGTTTGTTGGATAATTGTCAAATTATTTTACCTTATATATTTAAATCTCTTCGAAGACTTTGCTGATACAGCAGATTCCTTGTTTCAGTGCAAACAGGTATGACTGGGAATGGCAATATTTGCTGCAGTAGTCTGGGTGGTACTCTTGGAATAAATACCTTCAGAGAGCTCAGATTCTTCTGTTACTGCTACAATGTGCCTCTGCTAGGTGGATGCTTGCCAGATTTCTAAGGTCTTCTAAAACAGTCATATTAACATTAAATAATCTTAAGAGAAAAACTTATACGTTATTTTTGCCCTACTTTAGAAATAGTGGGCACAATTGTTGGAACAATTCAGTATGTCTGTGCAAATCAACTGAGAACTGCCTGATTCCAGTGACAGACTTCACTGTAAATAAGGTATCCTTTGCCAGCCGCTCTGCCATTACCTGATTTGTTGACCTTTGATCAACACCTGCACTTTTGTCTGTACCTACCATTAACTGCCTTTTAAATTAGGAAAGTGCTGTCTTTTTCTATGCATTGATACACAATCTTGCATAATGTGACCCTGATCAAGGTGACATCTTTAGATACTATCAAGACTCACTCATAAGTGAACCATTTCTGGGGACTCAAGTGGATAGTTTGTAATTCTGCATGGAGCTATGGCTAAGGTGCTCTATTCTCTTTTAGTGTTACTATAAGAATACAAACAGAGCAATACTGATCCATTCCTGATAAACTGACTGTTGAATCTGGAACATTTATAGCAGAATGATTGTTAAGATCACATCTTAAATGGGACTTAAATAATGACTCAGTATTTCATTTGACAAGACTGAAGCATTCAGGGATTTGCCTAGTAAACTTGTTACTTAGGAAAACACATGAAGACTTTTCAAAAGGTTAATTTAAGCTTATTTATATTCTGAATGTCATTTCACAAAAACATTACTAGAAACTTGTGTATTTTGTATAAAAATGGAGCATAATGGAATTATGTGCAAATATGACTTGATGCAATGGAGTATTTCTATGGGACATTGTCTGAAGATTTTATATTGAAAGATGAATTTTGTGGGAATTAAAAAATATATATATATTAACTCCACCCTCCCTTTTAAATAACATGAATGGCTTTTAATCTTCAGGAGATTTTAACTTTTGGTAATTGTATTAAAAGCAAGTACAAGCCATCCTGTATTTGCTGCAGGATGTTGTTATGACAACTGGAAGTTTCTTTGTGTAGAGCTCTGGAAGATATGATCATTTTTGAGTCAAAGCAGAATGCATTCAACAGTTTTAGTACTCAAGACAAGTGCAAAGTTTTTGTATATCTAAAATGATGCTTTTTGATAAATTAGCAGTAATATCTTCAGCAGATTATCTACATTAGAAATACCAAACAAGTATGAAAGTTTTCCACATTTTGAGATTCATAAGAAAGCTTTAAAGTATTTAAGTAACTCTGATTTTTAAAAAATATTGAGGGTTATTTTAGCTGCAATTAAGACTAATTCCAGAGCCTTTTATAGTCAGTGACTAGAGTCCAAGATTTTGTATGAATGTTGTCTGTACTGTTCTTGTTGAAACAAAGGGGCAGTTTTTCTCTTATAATGGTCTGTATTTCCCATATTTGTGTTTCTAGTTCTCAGTCATATTTTCTACTGTTCAGAAATACTGCCTAAGCACCAGAGCCAAACTCCCTAGATTTCGTAGGAATGGTGATTCATTTCAGAGTTCTCAGTTTGCCCTATAGATCTGTATGTCCCTCATCAGGCACTCCACTTTTAAAATAGCTGTATCCCCACTCTCCCGATGTCCATCCCTCTTTGGATATACTCTTCCCTCCTGCCTTTAATGAAGACTTTATTGCGTCTTATCCGCTCCACACTTAATGCAGTTAATTTCGAAATGTTTTATGAGACCTTTCAGTTTTGCACTTCAGTTTATCCCTTGAAATAATACAGGTGTTCTTCTTTGTGTTTCTTTTAGCAGATGGTTACTTTGGTTCCTTTTTTTTTTTTTTTAATTTTCTGTAACAGTTGCCACATACAAATTTGCTTTTAATACAAGGTTTGTCTAGTGCAGTTTCTTCAGCAAGGCAGTGTTAGTTTAAAGTCTTCTCAGCGTTGTTTTGTTTAGTCATTCTCCAGAAACTATCACGTTTCCAAATTAAAGGGAATAATGTTTATTTCTAGGATGCTAAATACCACTTTCACCATTTTTGTTTCCTTTTAGAACAAACAATTCCTAATGCAATCAGTGTTGTCCATATTCATTTCATCTCACTAGATTCTGCTTGCAAGTGCTTCAGTCCTAAGGAAAATCTCAGCAGACATTTGCTCCTGCTCTCTAAGATCCAGCCAACTTCAGGATCAGAAGAATGAAAGTTCAATTCTCTTATTTTAATGGTGACTGCTAATGGGAATGAGTCAAAATCTTAAAATGAGTTTCCCCCACTTGTTGGTAGCTCTGTATCAGGTAATGACAAACAAAAAATTGGACTGGTGCTGTCACCATTAAATCAGTCTGGATTCTTAACGAATGATAGGTTTTTTCGGCATGAAAAGGAGGTGAAAAGGTACTGTGGTGTCTTTCAGACCAAAGACATTTAAGAGACCCATGCTTCTATGCAAGAATCTGCATGGTGGACAGTGTCTGCATCCAACCCTGGGTCTAAATTCCTCTAAGTTCTCATTAATGTATTTCTCCACCCTGATGAAGAGCATATATATCTATTTTACAACTACAGGGTGACCAAACACAATGTAGCAAAATGCTGTGCCATCGTTCTTGGCAACAGCCCTAAGTCTGATTCATTTCATTTACGGCTGTATACTAGATAGAGCTGTGGGAGGCCTGTAAGAACTGTTGAGCATTAGAGATGTTTTTTGGTATAAATCCTGCACCACCCTGAACGCAGAGCCACTGTTCTCTGATAAATGTTGCAGCTGCAGTAAAATCAGAGACAACCACCCAATTAAAATGCAAGATACATTTGTAGCTTTAAAAATGAATTAAAAAATTAAGGAAGAGAAAAATGTAAGCTCAAAATGTTTTTAGATACCAATTTTAATTTTTTTTTAATTGCAGCATAACAGTCCATTCAACACAAGTCCTTACTGCACTCAGCATTGTGCTTTCAGAGGACTTTCCATTACTGTGCCAGCAGCCAAATTTGTATCAGTTGTAATTGCTTGGTTGTTCTGTTGTCTGCTCCCTACCAGTAGAAAATTGAACTGTGGCCACATGTGGCTACCTGTACTTTAAAGTGTTTTAAAGAAATATAAAAGGCACTTGCGGCATTAGATAATGACATTTGGTTGCCCTCAATTACCAAGGGTCTTTTCCCCTTTCATTCTCCCATGAAGAGAAATTTTACTCTTGCTGAGAAAAGACAGAGAAATGAAGCTGCAGAGTTAGGCTGAGCTTCAGAACATATATACTATAGCTCTTCTTCCATGTTGGAAGTTCTTAGCACTAAAAGCTTGTTATACCACGTGCCTGGGAAATTTTTGTCCCCATCCAAGAGAGACAGAGCTTCATAGCTAACAGAAGATGACAACGTCTCTGAATAACAGTTTCTTTATCAGGTTTGTGTTTAGTGACCGACCACGGCTGCGTACCTGGACTGTGAAAGACTCTTCAAAATGCTTTCTATCCTCTGCCAGCGTCATCTTTTTCTTGCTCAGTTTCTGCTTTAGCCATCTGCTCCATGAGCTCTTCTTCACACGCTGTACTGTTTTTGTAGCCGTGCTGTAGGATGGGTAGAGCTGTAGGTCATCAGCATTACACTAGCAATTGATTCTGTGCCTCCAGTTCACTTTGTAGTTGTTTGGTCAAAAGACAGTAAAATAATTGATTCTTCTGAGAATACACAGATGAGGAGTCTTAGTTTCTTCTACTGCTCCTTGAAAATGTGTATTTTTAGGATAATGTCAAATCCTTTGAGTCTAGTTTTTAAACCTGTCATTCTTTGAGGTAGGATGGCAGTGTCACATGGCTTTCCAAATTAATGATGCCATTTCCTCATTTTCCTTCCCTTTTCTTTCTTATTAGTTCCCAGATTTGTCATTATTTGTTATTATTATTATTATTTAAAAGAGGAAGAAAAAGCATAAGAAAATTTAAGACAGTAGAGAGGAAAAGTGAGTGGAAAATGGAATTAACTTCTCATGAAAAATCAGACTTGGAATAAAAATACACTTCCTTTCTCATCAGGTGGAATGCAAATATTTCCCACTCCCTAATTAGGCTATATTTCAAAAATAATGATATATTGTATACCATTTTACTTCATTTTACTTTAATCCATTCCTAAATTGATACTGGATGCCACAGTCTGCAAGGCCTTGCTCTCTCTGGAGCCATATAATGGCCCTTTCTGATGTGATACCACCTTACTGCTGGATTAAGCCTACCCAAAGTCCTTCCCATTGATGTTTCCAGGAGTATTGAAGAGATCTTTCAGTACAGCAGGGTTTTTCTTGTCATCTTTTTTAATATCTGCAGGAATATGTAATTCTGCTAATTAAATGTTAAACACAGAGGAAAGTTTAAGACTGCAAGGTAAGTCTTTGTTAAATGTATAAACCACAAAAGAATAAGATGTTGCTATGATATTCTCTCTTTTTTTTTTCCTTCCCTGTCCAGTGAGTTTATTCAAATTAATGAATTATATGTTAGATGGGTTGTTCAAGAGCATAATACAAAAATTCACAGTTCTTTGTAGTGGGTCAAATCTCTAATGGCTTTAACTTTCATAAGAGCAACTGACCTGTACTAGGCTTGTGGGCTTTCATTAGGATAATTCTTTTGCAGGATTAGGAAAACACGAAGTATAGGGAGGGAATTAGCCCTTTCACCTAGGGAATATTATCTCCTTCATCATGAAGTCACCATTTCCCCTTGAAAGCCTCCCAAATGCAGTCCTCTTTCTCTTCCTCACCCTCCTAGTTTGTCTCAGAAATAGTTATCAATGATTGCTTCATCTAATTGATAAATAGTAATAGCTGTAGAAATTATCTAAGCTTGTTAGTGGGATTACTACTCACTGATGTCTCCTTTAGTCTTGTAGGGATGGTATCATAAGTTTTACTATTTGCTGGTCTTGTTATAACTATGCTGTGTTTTCCTGAGATTTTGGGAAGGGCTTTGGGATGTTAGCCTAAATATCTCCTTTACTGGCTTCTAATTTATTAGGCTCTTCAGAGCTGGCCCTTGGGAAGCTTAGTCTTGCTTGCAAAAGGAAGAATATATTATTGTTCACCATAACCATAACACAGTAATTTTGTTGTCTGTTTCCATTCTTCATATCTCCATATGCATAATGTGCCAAAACCTTTCTATTTCTAATACACAGTAAATAAGGAAATGGTTGTTCCAGTTCCATGCTTCAATATGTCCGGGAAAAGTTTGCTTAAAAAAAGCTTGCCTGCATAAAAATGAGTTGGGTTGGCAGTAGGTTTTAAAATTTGTTGTTATGGGTAATTTGAAAATAACTGAGAGAAGTAAATGGTAATTTCTTGACTGCTGTTGTCATGGGTTTCTGGGGTGTGGGTAACTTGAGCAGGAGGGAAGTATTTATGTAGTTTTCTGTGGAAGTTACCTAAACAGCTTCATTTTTTTTTCTGCATATTTTTTCTCCACGTAAGAATTTTATAATGAATAATATTATTTGGGGTTATAGAATATGTTTATGATAAATGTTTCCAGGATATTAGTACTGAAGCTTTAATGTCTCAGACAGAGCTACAATACGGTTCTGCTGAGTCCTGCAAACCTGCATGTTTACAATCAGAGTTACATGACACAGGAACTGATAATAAGCAGCTATGACTAAATGAGGGGGAAAAAAAGTGTTTTCATTTGGATATGTGTGTGTTTGCATACCAAATGTAAAGGTATCCCTGTGCATAGCCTGTTCCTAACTCCTATCTATTACAATTGTGATTTAAGCATGAAGCAAAATATTATTTATTTTCCTTCCACACCCGTAGTCCCACCTCATTTCATTATATTAAAGAGATATGTCCAGCAGAGCTGTTTAAATGCTCTTGCAGAAGCATGCTACAGTACGTGGTGTTTGTTTTGGCAAATGTCATGCATTCGTGTTGTTTTTCTTACAGACAATTATTTCACAAATACTCTGTCAGGTTTAGCAATGTTTGACTAATACTTTGTATAATTAAGTGAAGTCATCCACTGTATGTATTTTCCTTCATCATCTAATAAAAACCTGAGATAGGCTTAAAGTGTAGATATTAGCTTTATTAATATTAATGCCACTATCTGAATTTTTCCTTTCTTGAAGATATATTTTGCTAATTTCATACTTAATGGCCAGTAGCATGTTCAGAATACATAGCCCAGTTCTGAGGAGAGCAAATAGACATGTTCCATGATGCTTATTATGCAAATAAAAGATAAATAACTCATTTTAAAAAAATCCTGTCATGACAGTCAATTATAAATCATTTTGTTAGTTTTCAGCACTGCAGCTTTGGGAAGCTTCATCCATATAATTTGCTGTCTTGTACCCTAATGCATTAACTCCTTTTAAAGACAGTAATGTCTGCCAAATGAAACAACAGAGCATTTTAATTCATGTTTAAAGCAGGCATACAGTTGTCATATTGCAGCACCACTAATTCAATGCTGAAACCTTCTATACTACCTGTTATTCATTTTAAATGAAAAAAACATAAATGCTGTTAAGAGAAAGCAATACTTACTTGAGAAGGATTCTGCAAGCTCTGTTCTGCTAGTCCACAGACTGAAATGATGGAGCCAGATTTAGAAGTAGCTTATTAGGTGCATGCTGCTTCAACAGTTACAGCTTTTCTTTTTTTTTTTTTTTTTTTTTTAACTGAAAGATGGAATCGTTTTCTTTTAATGAAGCCAGCATAGAATGATATGCTGCCCATGTTGCTATGAGAGACTAAACTTGCAGAGCAGATTCATGCAGTTTCAGAAGAACTTACCAAAGGTCATTCGCTATCAACTTGCCACTGCTTTTCGGCATAGCCACAAACTTTAACAGCATCAAGAAAGATCATGGCATGTCACAAATGCAGGAAATTACTAGTCAGTCATGTACACTTGAGGTTGAAAGTGATTGACTCAGTATGGTTTGTGAATATAAGCAGAAAACTGGGTAAAGCCAAAATCTTTCAATTTGGAACACCCACTGAATTCTCTTAAGAGGGGACGAGGCTCTGATTACAGTAAATCTGCAGTCCCTGCTACTCTCCTGTGTCCTGGTGGTTGTATGCTCTGTCCAGAGCTCCAACCCTGAGAAAAAAATGTAGGAACTGCCCCAAAGGGATCACAAGAATGTGAAAAATTATGTATTTTGTTTTGCTTTTGATATTTTGTGAGAAAAACTGTTAAGCATCACATTTTTTTTGTACACAAACTACTGCAAATATAAAGACAAGTAATTATGGTTATAAAATCATACACATACATCCACATATATTGACTATATAAAACCACACACAGTTTTGGTGGTTTAGTGATGTCAAAACATTGCAACTATAGACATGTAATTATGGTTATAAAATTATCTGCATGTATCTGCATATTTAATATATAGAGCCACAGATGTTTTTGGAGTTTTAGTGATGTCACCATTTCAAGTCTTTAAAGCTCATTACTCCTGATGCCTTTAGCAGCAGCAGAATGGCTCCTGTAACCATAATATCTTGTAACTGCATCCCTACTAACCAATGATATGGAAAAGGAAAATGTTTGGCTGCTCTTTATCCTGGTTGGTTTTGTGATTTTTTTTTTTTTTTTTTTTTTTTTTTTTTTTTTTT
>VWZG01012988.1:15215-47626 GCA_013396735.1 Grallaria varia | reverse complement strand
TTTTTGGGTTTTCATTTTTTTGGCATTTTTTTTTAACTTTTTTTTCAAAGCAGCAAGGTCACTGCATAGTTCTGTAACTAGTTTCTCCATGATGAGATCTTTTGACAAGCAATTCTTCTTCTCAAGCTCTGTTATTCCTTAGAAGCAGACAGGTGAGTTCAAGTCAAACAAAAACAGGCTGTCATTGGGTGTCAGGACCTCCATGTATGGGAAAAGGAGAAAGACCATTGCATTTCTTATGAGAAATGGCATTTTTTCCCGGTGAGTTGACATGAGAGGAATGGAAACATGACTCTATTTGCAGACTTTGCTTTAGCCACTGCCATACCTAAAACTGGGAGGTCAGAGAGCCAAAACATTGGTCAACCCTTTGTGCATACCTCTTTTTCCTTTGGAACTTGCAGGATTAAAAATGTTTTTCCAGGTGGTAGTGGTCAGTTCTAATTCAGCCCAATGGAATTCCCGTTCCAGTTTCCAAAGGAAAGTAGGGCAAGGCAGAGGAACTCCTCATTGAACAGAACTTCTGTCATGAACTACAAATAACTCCTTTTTTTTACCCCCTTTTCAATTTCTCTGTTTTCTTGGCTTGCTTTTCCTTTTGCACACTCTGCTGTACCAAACAGATCTCCTTTCACTTCCTGCCCCTCTCTGAGCTGGGCTTTCTCCTGACTCCATACTCCTATGGAGAAGTCCTGTACAGGACATGTGAAGCTTCTCAGAACGATTGGCAGGCACAACCACTGAGCTTGGAGAAAGACACAGGGTTTATGATCACTAACCTGGCTGAGAAAACAGTAACATGATTGATTCTAAGTATATCTTATCTTGCAGAACACTTATTTAACCACTCATTCATTCTCTCTCTCTCTTTTTTTTTTTCCATACTCTACCTTTCTCTTTTCTCAGTAAAATTATCTCTAACAATAACCTCAGCAGCAGTAGGAAAAGAAAGCACAGTTAAGGCTCAACTCTGCATTTCGAGCATTAATGTGACTGGAATCTTTGGTCTTGCCCGTTTATGTGATTTGAACTGAATATTTTGAAACTCATTCAGTGTGAGGGGCACAGGTCTCAGAATGGTGAGAGAAAAAAATGCAGTGAAGCAGGTTTTTTAAAAGTGGTATTCCAACGGGTAAAAGTAAAAGTCTAGGGCAAGAGTGGTACCATAGTTCAGTTGGCCATTGATTGTACAACTTACTTTGATGGTAACTTTATGTGGACAACATCTTTATTGCATCAAAGAGAATAAGGATTAAACCTTCCAATACATTCCAACTCAACTTGAATGACTAATAGGGATTGCCACAAAAATGCTGTTGGGTAACTCCAAGTATTTTCTAAGTGTCTATGAAGAGGGCATCTATATTGATCTCGAGTAAAGCATGTGAAAACCATCACAACACTTTAACGATAATAAAAGCTTTGGAAAGTTTAGTGCCTATTTTTGTCATCTTCTTTCAGCTCTGTGTTTTAAATCCTTGTGAAAAACACTCTCATCACATCTAGATATAGAATAATCAAAGGTTAGAAGCTGGAAAACTGCCCAATGCAAAATAAAACATAACTCTTAAACAAAGCCAGTAGTTTTCCCTGAAAAATCGTTATGAAGTGTGTTGAATTTTTGAGAATTTGGAATTTTTACTAAATTTCACAGAATCGCAGAATGGGTTGAGTTGAAAAGGTCCTTAAATATCATGCAGTTCCAAACCCCTTGCCATGGGCAGGGACACCTTCCGCTAGGCCAAGTTGCTCCATGACCCATCCTTGGACACTTCCAAGGATAGGGCATTCACAGCTTTTCTGGGAAACCTTTTCCAGTCTCTCACCACCCTCACTGTAAGAATTTCCTCCTAATATCTAATTCAAAACTACCCTCTCTTAAAAGTGCATAAACATACATATATAAATGTACATACATATACACATATTTTGATTCGGAAAGTAATTTTTTCTTTCATGGGAAAAGAAATTGAAACCCCTCCTTTTTCATTTACTTTCTTCAGACCAAGTTATTGCTAAGAGCAAGGCCACAGTAAGAGTACAGATAGTGTGTCTGAATGGTATCTTACGGTTTTGAAAGGAGCCTGTTTTGTGGTTGTGATTGAATATAGGATTTTTCATTAAAGTGACCAACCTTTTTGGTGAATTCAAGGTCTTTAACAGGTCTTGGTCATCCTCCCTTTATGCAATGATGTCAGAAGGGAATTTGGAGAAAGAAGCGTTCTCAGTGCTTGTGTATGGGGAATATTTTCAAAAGCTATGATGCAAAATAGCAGAAGGGACTTGAGAATGGGCTTCGGAATCCTTTCCTGACAGCCCAGTATGGTTGTGCAAAATTTCACAGCCACTAGACCTTAACAGGGAGAGAGAGAGAAAGGGGGCATTGATGTTGCTTTGCTGGCTCAAAATCTACAGAGGAACTTGCCAGGGTGCAGCCAGGGCCAGGTGCTCCCAGAGGCAAAGAGCTACAGGAGCTTCCCAGGCACTGGTGGGGCAGGGTCCTTGCCTGCCAGAGCCTTGTGTTTGCCCTGTAGTGTCTGTCTGTGTCTCTTGGCTACCCTTGGGGAAAGTCACACTGTTGGTGACTGGAGTCTTAGGAAGAATTGGTCCTGCAAATGCTTTATATTGGTGCAGCAGGACTTCAGGACAAACATAAAGTCATCCCTTAAACCTGAAGATCTGGATATTTGCTGAGTTTGACCTCAGTCGACAAATAACCTCAGCTGCTCTGAAACTGCATTTCAAAGAAAAAAATAAAAGTGCCCAGCTTGTAATCTGAAGAGCTAAATTGTACCTTGACTGGGGGATTATTCTGTCTTTCTAGGTCCTCTGGGATTATTCAGAACAATAAATGTGTCTCATCTGGCTGCAGCACTCATCACTGTCAAGCGTAATCAAATATGGGGAGAGGAGAGAGGGGATAACCTTGCAAGAGGGGCTATGCTGCAGATTCAGGCAATATAAAGCAAGTTCCCTTTCACGAGTGCACTAATCTTTTCTCCCGCCATGTTTATCATTCTCCACACATAGCCTGCTATCTGCACATCAGTCACGCTCAACTTTCAGCAGCCTGGCTATTGCACACCTACGCACAGATTCCCACAGTCTTCATTCATTTCGGATTTATGTCAGCATCTAAACACCTCTATGGAACCCATAGCACACACACAAAATTAATGTTAATGAGAGTGTTTGTGGAGAGCCCACTGTTTTGCTGCGAGATGGTTATTCTGGACACTTGTAGGCTATATTTTGTGTTCCAGTAAACTGCACCTTTTCTATTATTAAAAAAAAAAAAAAAAGGCAGAAAAAAGAAAAAAAAGCCAATACAATTATCAAACATAATGACTTTTGAGGAATATGAATTTTCCTTTAGTCAAAAGAAATGTATAAGGACTTGATGGTGTCAAGTTTATAACATTACTAAAGGCAGAGAATATAATACCCCCCTTGTAAAGGTATTGACTCCAATATAGCTTGGAGCAGAAAATACTTAACCTTGGGTCAGCACTGCTAAGAACATGACCTGTTACAATCTCTACCCTTAAAATTCCAGTATGTTTTTTTTAACTCTGGAAATAAAGATATTCAACTAGAATGTTTTTGGAATTTATGAAGTATTTTTGTCTCCCCTTTTTGCCTGTTTCTCGGAGTCTTTATAGATTTTCAACAGGATAGTATTCTTTATACCATCTGTAATCATCATTTTTGCAATATGTTGCCAATGTTGCTTCTCAAGTTATTTCTCCTACAACTGCTTCAAGAAGATATAAGGAAGGGAAAATAGAAAAATCAGACTCCAGATGCCAAAATGATTTGTGAAAATGCATATGTTTGTCAAGATCTATTTAGACAGCTTTTTTGCTAAGTACATTGGATGTACATTGTTGAATTTGACTCACTTGAAAATTGATCTTTTTCAGACCCTTCAGGGTAGCAAAGGGACAACTAAGGCCCTATATCATGCTAGCTAATGTGAGAAAACAGGCTTTCCAAATCATAAGTATCTGTCTTGTTTCCAGAGAGTGGAATGTGAGCTACTTATTAAAACTGTCATTGTACAGTTTTTTTAAGTGGCCTTTCTTCATCTTCAGCAAAAGTAGGAATAGAAATGAAATAATACAGAGTATTAGAAGGCATTACATGTAGGAAATATTACTAGCGAAATAGACATAATGTCACTTCTTGGTGTGAAGAAGCTGATTGACTAGTTCCAAAATAATTATTCTTGCTTGAATGAATGAGGAAATATTGATTGTTTTAGAGAGTGTGTTTCATCCCATGAGATAATCTGACTATTGTTTTAGAGCCTTTCTTTGAACTGCCCATTTTGTTTGTGAATATGAAGAACAGACACATATTTCTAACTCACCAAGATCCCCATGTAACCCTGACCTCATCCAGAACCCAAGCATATCCATCAGCTCTGAAAACTGAAAACCATGTTTTCAAGGCAGGTGTCATTAACATGCTGCTAATGGGATATAACATTCCATTCCACCACGTAGTGTGGCAGTTGCAGGGTGATAGTAATGTGGGCTATTTTCTGTGCTGAAATGTAGTGTCCCTCTTCCAGGGACTGATGGATAGTTTCTGACAACAAAGAGCACCATAATCCCGCACTGTCTAAATGGCAACAGTGCAGGATCGGCATTTTTAAGGAAATTATTATAGGGGAAATAAATTTTCAACTGTTTATGCCACCTATCATGTAAATCAGTCCATTTTATTAAATTCTCAGGCTTATAAAATGTACCATAGTTTAAATCCTCAACGATTTATTTAGGTTACAGACAATGTAGTCATGTGATTCCTGGATTTCATTTATAACAAGAGGAAGTTGTGCATAATCACAAATACCTGCTAAAGTTGCAACTGCAAAGATCCAGAAGTAAGAAACCCCAAAACAAAGATCTAACATTTATTTCAGACTGCAATTAATTTGTGTCATGCCTGACTCATAAAATGAGCTTTCATTATCTGGAAATGATGGTTTGTTCTCATGGCAATTTGCAGTTTAGAGATGTTTCAGGATATGATGTAAGTAGCGTGACCCCTCAAAAACATGATCCAGCTCCAAATAGATTTAATGTGTTGGAAAGTGCTGATGTAGACTAAACCAAATCAACACCTATTTGATTTACAGAGGAAAAATAATAGTATCTGTTGCAGTACTGATTTAACTAAAAAATAGAAATTACAGGTAAACCCCTATAGGGGCATAGATACTAGAGCTACTTTTAATAAGATTTTAACAAGTTTTGGGAAATGAATAGATTCAACATTTCGTCATCCAAATTATAATGTTTAGATTAATTTTCAATTTTTGATCTTCTCAAAAATTCAAAGAGCTTCAGATATTTAGCCTTAATTTTTTATTAAACTGACAGATTCTTATTTAAATGACAGATATTCCATTTAGGATTGTTACATAAGAACACTGCTCGATAGCCCTTATACCACATCAGAAATCTGTTGTGTTTCAGTCTTCCATATGGATTTTGGCAAAGTTGTCCTTTACACTGTGTTTCATGTCTTAAGTGTTGAAGAATTACTCTGTTACTGCTCTTGTCCTTGATGAATTTCCCTGAAGAAATATATTGTTTTAAGAAATACATAACAGGCTTTCTTTGTTAAAATACCTTTTATTTCTGGCAGCTTACTCTGCCAAATCATCACTTATTTCTGTGCTGTCAAGGGGATTATAATGAGATAGGCTGCATTAGAAGACACAGAATAGAAACTCACAATCAGCCTGGCAAAAATATTCAAATGGTGATGAGGGATTGCAGGGATAGATAATGGACTGACAAAAAAGCAACTGTCATTATTGCATTATCTGTATCTTTTGCTGTTTGTGATGCTTTCTCTTACCTGCCCTCTTGTAAATCATAAGGATTGTATTTGAGTATTCATGTTTATTTTGCTCACTAGGTTTGTGAATCAAAGTGTTTCTTGGAGGAGAAAGTTTGTCTATGGGGAAGTTGGATTTGCACTTTGGTGCAGTACTGCTCCAGGATTTGGAGAGCTAATAACCTCTGCCCACATCCCTACGAGGAAAAGTAAAATTAATCTTCTATTGTTACTGTTACAAGTTAGATAAAATTATATTTTACATGGAATTTGGGGGATATGTGTGTTTGGGGCTTTTTATTCCTGCAGAATATTTTGTGATTTTTGAGTTTTAAAGACAGAGAAGGAGAAAGGTGAGAAATAGAAGCATGTCTGCAAAGCAGCCATTTCAGAGCTGCCAGCAATGTCTAAACATGTTACATGAGATATTATAATCCTTGTAGCACATGGTAATTAAGTGTACTAGCACTGTATAACAAATTCTAGAATGAAAAGAAATGGCTGTCTGTTATAAATGAACTACCTTCAAAAATGTAAAACTTGCCTTAAGTACTATAGTAGACCACAGGCTAAGAGGGCCAGTGTAGCAAGTGGAAGGAATTGTTTAGAGCAATTATCACATGTGGGATATAATTTTGTGTTAAAGAAGAAGGAAAGCAGGAAGGTGAATTATTGAAGCTAATGAATTAAGAAAATTGATAACTTCTCATCCAGTCTAGCATGCCTACCATGTAGAAATACTGATGTCTTCAGACAATTTAGATGAAGTTGTTTTACTGATCTGAATTAAAATTTAAGTATTTCAGACATTTTAAAGACATTAGAGGATGATAATTTTCAGAAGTGCTCAATGCTACTGCCATTGAAAATTCAATCAACCCCCTGAAGTTTATACGTGGTAGTACTCAAGCATCCAGCACTATAATTTTTGAGACCCACTAATACACAGAACAAGATGACTGTTAACTCACCATTGTGTTTGCTGACCTGAGGCTTCAGTGGTTTCCTCAGCTCACCTTGTCTTAGCAATGTCTTTGGGTTTGGCCTTCTCAGCCTTCAAGGAAGGGTTGCTTATCACAGAGGTCCTGGCCCACAGTGACCATACCAGATCCCTTTATCTTACTCCTTTGCCTGGATGTCTGATTTGGCCAGTAGCTTTCTGCTAAAATTTATTACCATATTTTACAGATGCCAACAATACTCGTGATTTGATATGTGTTCAGAGAGGAGAAACAAGCAAAAATTTTCTGAACGCCTGAAGTCTGGCAGATCTGAGTTATGGTCCACAAGCCTCTGATTGACACAAACTCAGCTCTAGCAGGTCCATGAAGAGGTATTCGAAGATACAGATCCCACATGAAACTTTTTGGAAAATTACGTCTCGCTCATGAAAGGAATATATATCTCACATAAAATCTGTACCAAATCAAATTAGGATGCTTTGAAGGAAGGCAAAGTATATTCCTTCTTGTCACATATTTTCTCCAATTGAAGATACTCAGATCCAATGTCCTAGTAATCAATCATGCTAATAACTTCACAATAAAATGCAAGGGCTGCATGTCAGGTTATTTATCAAGTCAATTTCTGCAAAAAAGAAGATGAAACATTTTCCCAAATGCTCCATAATATTTGCTAGGATTTGATTGTGGTAGTAATGTATTTACAGTTACCTGTCTAATGCAGGATAAATAAATGCAGAATCAACAGAGTCAGAATTTGATGAGAATACAGGATATCTAGTTAATGCATTTCTATGGAGGTGAAAATACAGACAGAAACACAGTAGTTATAAAAGCTAAAGTACCATTAATCAATGTACTATATGTTATATATAAATATAATAGATGATGTCAGGAAGACAGATTCCTGATTTTTCTGACCAAAAGTTGTTTAGACTAGACCTACCGACAAACTGCAACTGTGAATATTTAATTTTCTTTTCATATGGGTTTCTCCTTAATTTCAGGCTAAGAAAGAGATTACTTTTGTCTGCTGCTTAGCTTGAACTTCTTATATAGTACTGTGCTGTGTAGCAGTTCCCACAGACTCCCCTGAGGTGCCTACTGTCAGTGATGGATGAAATTATCTCTGTGCAAAAGAAGAGGTGTATTATAGTTTATAAAATGGCATGGGTTCTCATTAATTACTTGAATGCCATCACTGTGCACCGCACGGTTTAAATATGCACCTTGTTTCAAAGAAAGAAAAGCTGTAACTTTATCTGTGGAACGCTTACATGAGTTAACAGCTGGCTGTGCATCATGCCTTTGGCCATTTGTGCCTGTTGCACTGCTCCACCTAAAGTGGCTTACCCAGGAGTTTCTCAGACAGAACATTTGGCTGACAGTACAGTGCAATGTAGCCTCCACTTCTGCGCTCATCACGCCGCTTTATGAGACAAAGTGTTCTGTTCCTCAGGGAGCACTTTTGAGGCCAAGATTTTTCTTTTCCATGTTAAACATGGTTTAATAACTTCATTTCTTCCATTAATACTTCTATTTTGAAATGCCTAATTCACTGAACTACTCGCAGAATCGTTTTTCCAGCACATAGTAAAGGTGCATTATCCATGAGTCTTGGCTTAAAATAACTTACATTCCTCTTACATAACCAAAGCGAATTTTTCTTTTGAAATTTTTTCTGGACAACTGCAGCTCAACAGTTTTTGGGTCCAATTGCCACTAAAGTGATGAGCAAAACTACTCCTGGGATTAGGTCTGCAGGCTTTACTTTTGCAAGTGGGACAGACAGCGTCTTTATACCAGTAAATTAACACCTACAGCACTGAGGCTGATGGGCACAAAACAACTTTGTCCATACAAAATAACTTTGTTGGTCTCTCTTAGTCTTCAAAATAGAAAAGTGATTTGTAGATTATAGCTCAGAATGTTGCTTTGTCCATATTGATTCTTAGACTATGCCCAGGATTTAGGAAAAGGCTACTTATCCTGAGTCAAAGATGTGTCAGGCTATAATGTCATTATAATGGTGTAGACGATTGTGTTTCATTGCCTAGGAATGTTTCTTCAGACTGTTCACAACCTGGGTCTGGATTACCAGGACAGTTACAGTTCTTGGAACTGTTTATCAAAAAGTCACTGGAGCTCAATTCTGTCACATTTCTATTTCTTCTCCAATTTTCAGCTGTTTAAACTCAGCTGAGATAACAGCCTTGGTATTACTGCCCTTTTATTGTATAGAACTATGCTGTTGCACCTGTTTCCATTATGTCTGCATCTTGAATAATCCAGTGAGCTCTCTGCATCCACTCAAGAGTCACAATCAAATTGTGGTTTGGCGCTATTTCTCTTTTATTTTTACCCAGCAGATTGCGCTCAACTTCAATGCAGCATGATGGTTCAACCAATTTTTTTTCCTGAGTTCAATGCAGAAAGTCTTCCCGGGAAGCTGCTTCTTTTATCTAGCCAGCATTCATCAATTCTGTGATACGGATTCCCAGAAATAGCACTAATTTCTTTTTTTTTTTCTTTCTTTTTTTTTTTTTTTGTAATTTCTATTTCTCTTTTCCCCACCTCCTCACCTGTATTTTTACACTCATCTGTTCTGCTCATTGCTTAGAACAAGTACAGTCTAAAATCAGTATTCTCTTCTTTTATTTTTTAATGCATGGATTTTGAATTCTAACTTTAGATACCTAAGCTTGAATACTGTGTTACCACATAAAAATATAATCCATGCCAGGGAATCTTTCTGCACTAGGATTCACAATACTGTGAATAAGTCAATACTGGTGATAAGTAAATCCCTCCAAACTTAGTCTGAATACTTAATTTAAAAAAATAAATTGCTAAATGTTTATCAAATATTTTTTAATGGAAATGTCAAGAATTCTTTCAGGACGTATTGTATGGGAAAATGTATTATTTTATATACAATGTAGCTTAAGAATTAAGGCAATCCAGAGTGTATGCTGTGAGCTACATTGTACTCTGTCACAGTAGTCTTACAAATCCTTACACAACAAAGTGAATAGTCCATAAAGAATACCTTTTCTTGCATATGAAGATTAGGAACCAAATTTGGTGTTCAGGATGTATTTACAGTCATTGCATTGGACATTCAACAATTTTGGCCACCTCAAAAGCATGACATCAACTATGCTGATTAAAACTGCTTTCATCTGGAAATCTGCTTTCATTACAATCTTTTTGCACCAGTGAGCATTGTATTCACAGTTTCTTATTTTCACTTCAAAAATATTGTTTTGAGGGTTGAAATGAAAAGAATATTTACTGGAGCAGCTTCTGATTTTGAAAGGTGAAGGAGGAAGTTGTACCATAGAATCCAACAGGCCAGGCTAGAAGGGAACTCAAAAGCTCATCTGGTCCAACCTTTCATGTCGAGGGGAGCATAGATGAGATTATGTAGCACCCTGTCCAATCTCATCTTGAAAGTCTACAGTATCACCATGCCTAATGCAATTTTGCCTAAGTAACCTGAAAATAGTTGGATTTTTTTTTTTATTTTTAAGAATACAGTGGTTATTGCTCTAAGTTTTATCTATTTTTACAGGCTTTTTAAATTGGAAAATAAACTTTTATTTGTAACAAAAGCACCAAGTTTTTATGAGTCTTGGATAACATTGTCAGAAAAGACATGGTCTGTTTAAAGCTTGCAAACTAATAAATAAATAAATAAATTATTGCATCAGTGCAAAAACCACAAAGCAAAAATACATCCAAAGCAGTAGAAAATACTCTAATTTAGCTGAGTGTATTAGTCATAGCAGGATGAAACATTGACATCAAGGAATTAGGCATTCTAAGGGAAGACCTCATTTCTTTAAAAGTCCTGAATTGCTTAAAATGGTTCAAAGCCTCTCTAGAGCTCAGTCTATGTCCTGACACTTTGTCAGGGATGAATTTTTCCCGTGTTCAGCCACTCTCATGATACGAAGATTTTTCTTTATGTTTAAAAGGAATTTCCTTTTTTTTTAATCATCTGTGCCCACAGCCTCACATTCTGTCACTGTACCACTGAGAAGAGCTTGGCTCTATCTTCTTTCCTCCACCCCATCTGCTTTTTATGCACATGAATAAGGTCCCCACCCTGAGCCTGTCCTTCAGGGCAAATAACCCCAGCTGACCCAGACACTCTTCATTTGGCAGGTGCTCCAAACCTTTCATAATCTAGTCTCCCTTGTTATTGGGGTGTCCAGCACTGGACCCAGTACCCCGGGGTCTCACCAGGGCTGAATAGAGGGGAAGGATAACATCTGTTGATCTGCTGGCAATAAATCAGCTGCGGATGCTACGACTTTCCTTGTCATCAAAGCACATTGCTGACTCATGTTCAAATTCTTGTCTACTGGGAATCTCAGGTCTTTCTCTGAAAATCTGCTTTCCAGCTCGTTGGCACCCAGCCTGTAGCAGAGCATGGGTTACTCCTCCACAGATGCAGGGATTCCTTCACCTTTCCTTGTGTTGAACTTTATTCTTCTCTGTTCATTTCTCCTCCTTGTCAAGGTCTCCCTAAATGGCAGCGCAACCATTTGGTGTATCAAATACCCCTCTCAGTCTACAGACTTCCTGAGGCTGCACTTAGTAAAATCATTCAGGTCATTAATGAATGTGTCAAACATTATTCATTGTATGTATTCTTGAGGTACAGAATTAGTGACTTACCTTTTATTAAAGAAAGAGAGGAGTAATGCACTTGTGCATGATAAAATGAACGGAAAGGATAAAGGAAAGGGAAGGGAAGAATGGAATTCTCCAATTGTGCTTCTAAGGCTGCCTTTGTTTAGCTCAAATACATTGGTATTTCCTGTTTTGCCTTCCTTCCTAAAAGAACAAAATCCTTTACAGGGTATATCCCTATGGGTTTCAAGAAGTTGGTAGAGAAGGAGAAACTGTAGCATGCAGCTACTATAAAGACGTGGAAGAGCAGACTCACCTAGCGTGGAGCCTCTTTTACTGGTAGTGACCAATAAACCAGGGTGCAGAGGGAAGTTGACAAATTCAGATATAGAATTTTTTCTTATACAGATGCTGACATCAAAAAATGGGTTTTGCTTTTGGACCACTCTTCGACAATAGTTCTATTCAACTAACATAGTTAATTCACGCATTGTGTTCTGAAACTGAATGAGAGAAACAGAGGTGCTGGCAAAAAGTCAAAGCTGAATGTACCTATTTGTTATTTTATAAAGGAACAAATGATTTTCCAGCACAGCTTCTGAACTTTTAAGAAAGGTCTCTCACTCACTGCAAGGGAAATTCTTTCAATCAAGTCCCCTTGCAGCTTTGGCTTGATCTATGTCTTATCACTGGAAATATTATCTGAAAATAAAAGACAACATAATGCCATAAAGGTATTACTGGAAAATAGAAAATAACATCACTTCCATTATTGCTGACATGAAGCCAGACTGATCTGTCAATAAAAGCCTTGCAGATGATCGAAAGCTCACATTGTGTTGTTGCCACCAAAGACACGTCTCAAGATAGTCTGTCTCTTTGTGGTCACTAACTCTGTTTTCAGTGTTCTTCAGAAAGCCTTTTGTGATTCCGGGAAAAATTAAGGCTCAATATTAGCCTAATGCAAGCTCACAGTTGTGGAGATTTTTTAAGCAATGAGGTAAGTCCCAAAGGGATTTGAAAGGGGGAAAAGGTGTTTTCCATGTGGTTAAAGGAGAAGCCCTTCCAAGAGAATGGAGAAGGAAGAGAGGGTGAGATAGAATTAAAGAATGCAACTGTGTAAATTAAAGGTGGCTTGATAGATAAGGTGGCCTTTCACATGGGTATGCACTTTCCACTACTGAATGTGTGAGCCTGGGAAAGCCAATCAGTCTTTGGTACCTTGATTATCTGTTTCCAGGTGTGTAATTGCCTCACAAGGACAAAACCATGCCATGGGTAGTAGAATACCCAGGAACTGCGGAGGAGTTGTGAAACTCCACAGGGCATGAGTTGGCAGGGTTATGACACACTGAGAGCAGACAACCAAGAAGATGCTGAGAAATGTTGTTCAGCTTGAGAAGAATGAAACCCAAACACATGTGTATATTCTGCTGCAGTGTATGCACCTCTGCAATGCACAAATGAGTGCTATGATGCACCCAGATTCTTTTTTAAAATTAGAAAACAGGAATGTCAGGGGCTAAAGATACAAAATGGTCATCTGAAATGACCCATTTTCAGAGCTGGTTGTTTTTTTAATCACTTTTTTTAAAGAGGTCAGATTTGAAAGAAATATTCCTACCAATTAGAAAAAAATTCACTGTTTTGAACAGCTGACCATTTATTCAGCCTTGTGTCTGGGCAGTATGGTACCTGACAATAATATGTTTTGTAGAAGGGTGTAAATACCTTCTCAAAACAATCTGCATCAGACAAAACTTCACTATGTAATTACTAAAACATGCTGAGGCTTCATTCCCCAAAGCACCTTTGTCAGTCAGATGGTGTCATCCAGTGACTCTCAGACATGTTGAGTGAATATAATGAATAGTCCGGTCACTGGAGAGATACACTCAGTCACCAATACTTTATTATAAACCTACGCGTATTATTGAATGTTATTATTCATAGTCTCAGACATAGGTTTTGACTGAAGGCTACTACTTGGAACTCAAAGAGTTTGTCCTTCTAAAATGATTTGATTTTTTGATTGTTCGTTTCTATTAAGTGAAGACAAAAAGCCTTACCTGTCAGCTTTCTGTGCATGTGATCATTACTAATTCTGTTTTACAGACCACACAAAATCCCTGGCTCATGTTTATCGAGTGCCTTGTAATTTGTTGCTCCAAAATACTGTTCAGCAATAAACATGATGGTCAACGTCAGATCCACCAGCAAGCCACTGGAAGGCAGTTTGAGTAGCCCTAGAAGTGCATGATCCTGTCTTTTTTCTCTGAAACACAAGGCAGAATAAAGGTGCAGAATAAAAGGCCTGCGTGTGGCTTCTTGTATGACAACAAAGTACCAGCAGTGTAGTAAAACTCCCTTGTTTTGTGACTTTGGAAGAAAAGAAAGGAGTTTGCCATGTTTAAAATCACTGTCAAATACGTGACTTGTCTTTCTTCCATTATTTATTCAGAAGAAATTTTCAGTGTGTTTGGAATACGATTGAAACTGATGAGGAAGACTGAAAAACAGATTACTGACACTTAGCTTCAAACATGGATAATTCTTAAACCCACTGAGCTGCTTGTACAAATGCTGATAGGGAATCTGACATGGGGCTGATAATGCAGTGACAGGAGGAGATAAGAGGCCACAGTATAGTGCATTTGACTTGTGAACTGGAATTCATTGGAATTAGTGCAGCATCTAAAAATCTTACCTGACTGGACTGGAACTTTACCAATAAAAAAAAAAAAAACAAAACAGAGAAAGTAGTTCTGTATATACATGCATGACAAGACTGCTAGTCTTTTTACTAGGTGTCTTCCTTCTTAAGATGACTAGGAGGAATATGGGAAGCAACTATGGAGGTGGAAAGAAAAGACAAATTTCTGTATCTTCTGTCCCTACACTTCGTGGGATTTTCTTGCCTGCTAGTCAGAAGGAGTATGAGAGTAGGGTCTTGTTTGCTAAGGTATTAATTTTAAACATCAGAGTAACCTAAACTGATATGTTATGTTTGAATGGTATATATGAAATGATAACATGGGAAGACCTGATGAGAGATTATTTATCCATGGACTAGTTTTGCTAGTTAGCAAGATTTTGACAAAAGCAGCTCCCTGTGCTCTTCATTTGTATCTAGAAATTTTCATGCTTTACTTCTAAAAATTAAATGGGTTCATGGGAATATGAGCTTTGGCATTACCCTTAAAATCAGAAGGTACGAGTAGTACTTTACACAGAATAAAAGTGGATGTGACTGCTCAGATATCGAATTCAATGTTGAAACCAAGATATTTGCAGTTCTGTCTTGTGGGCAACACATTGTTGACTGAGAGATGCACTGTCCTGAGCATAAAAACTGAGTTTTCATGCGAGCAGAACTATTTCTACTTTGCATGGATTGACACAGAATGGCATTTGTGGTCTCTCTTTGCTATAGTGACTACTAGAAGCTGGGAGGCTTAGGAAGGAATTTTCCTGTTAGAACCTATTCTGGCAATGAAAAGACATCCTTACAGAAACAACAACAGTGTGCTGAAGAGACAGTCCTTCTGTCTTGGGCTTTGTGTCACTACTGTGAATGACTTATATTTAATGCTCTACTTAAAGACATTTCTTAAACTTAACTGGGTCTTAGTTGTACAGGGCAAAGGTAAGGTATGTTTGTGATACTGGTCTCCAGTTCTTCAATACGCAATCGCTGGAGATGCTAAAATCACATTGTAAGGTAAATTTTGATCTGTCATTTTTTTACTAATAAAATTCCAAACATGCTATCTGGAAATGTGTTATGCAGTGGTATAGCTGCATAAAGTTCAACTTTGACTTTCATGGGAAAAGGTTTCCATGGATAAAGCCAGCAGCTATAGCCTGCAGCAAAACCAAACTCTTTCCTTTACCATCTCCAAATCCCTTCCTTCAAAAATTACAGAGGGGAAAGGGGGTATAAATGAAAAGGATCATTGTATAGGCCTGAATTCCAGCTTTGTTTGTTTTCTGTTTTGCTTTGTTTGTTGGGTTTTTTTGGTTTTTGTTTGGTTTGCTTGGGTTTTTGTTTTGGTTTCTTTGTTGTTGTTTCTGGGTTTGGGATTTTTTGGTTAGGTTTGGGAGACTGTCCTGTTTAAAAGAGAAAATAAAGCATTTCAAGTATGGCAAAACTTGTAATTTTAATGAAGTTGACATTTTGGGGTAACTAATTAGTGCCTTATCGCGCCTGGGCTGAATGGTCAACTGTAAATTAAGCTATTGAAATGCAAACATTTAATCCTGCAATAGGGAACAAGAAGGGTAGGAGACATTTACACACGGAAGGGGCCTTGCAAAGAGACATCTATTCAGAGCTCTGTGCTGGGGGACTGCATTAGTCCTATGTTTGCTGTGCGTGGCTCAGAGACAAAGCAGCGAGAGCTTGTTATTTGCTGAAGTGAGAAGGATCATCTTCTGGGAGCAGGTAGTGCGGCAGACAGAAGCACTCAAGAAGGGACCTGGCAGCCAGCAGCACAAAGGCAGGTCACTGCAAGATCGGTGGCAGCCTCAGATAAGTTTTGTTGACAGGTAAAACCTGACATCCCTCAGCCATGAAGTAGAATTTACCCAAGATTAAAAACAAGCAGCTGCCTTGACAGAGGTAAAGACTAATTAGCAACGGTTACACTGTAGAACAGCATTCCCTCAGTAATCTACCGTATGGGGCTGTCTTCTTGTCCTTAAAATAAGATATTGTGAAGGCAATTGATTCATGTTTGCACCAGATGAAAATTGACTCATTAAACACCAGGTTTAACTTCTTTTCACTGACTCAGAGGCCTGAGCCCTTATTGCAGCCCTTTAAATCTGAACTTGGCCCTTATTGATGCTATTTAATACTTTGTTGGGGTTACAGCTCCCATGTTTATCCCAGTCAGGCACCAGTGGCTATGCAGCTTGTTGGTAGGTTGGTGTATCTACCAGTTCAAAACAGAGACCTCTCAGGCTGGTTGAAAATACTTACAAAGTAAAGAGTAAAATAGTGTTATTTTATTTAATGCAAGTGTTTTGTGGAGTCTGTTTACAGGCATATAGATGTGGAAAGGGGGAAACAGATTTATAGGAATGGTAAAAGAGTAAGTGCTCCATCAATCCTTTTCCCTATTAGCTACCCCAGCAATTAGGTTTTAAGACTCAAGGGAGCTAGAGGCAAGTCTTTCTTCTTACCTGAGCAGTCCAGAGAGGTTCCCTAACAACCATACTAGCATTTTTTAGAATACGGTTGCCCTTGATCTTTCCCATTCTCATGTCTTCTAGGCTGAGGATCAATCCCAGCTCTTGGGGTACGTAGATTGATGGTTAACGGTGTCACAGTTCTGAGGTGGACTGACAGCTCCAGAGTTGCAAAGTGCAGTGCAGAGGTTTTCTTAAGAAAATGAAAATGGTTCTCTAGCCTAGTGATTTGAGCTTTCACTAGGGGAACAAAAGATTTTGGTTTCTCTTGCTGATTACAAAAGCAAGTAAATGTTTTTTAGAAGTGGAAAAAGACCAGAAAGAAGGATTGCAGGCTCCAAATAACTGCTAATTTTCATCCTACTTTGAGAAATATGGTAGTCATGAGATGTGGGTTCATCTCCCTGTTTCACCAAAGGGGACTGTGTGTCCCATGCCCTACCAGAGCTGCAAAGGAAGGGGACAGTTGTTTTTTCTTTCTCTAGGGATGCTGGCTCTCTTAGTAGAACTGATGTTTTTAATTTAAACTGAATTGGAGTATTTCCAGGGTAACCGCATTGTTAGATGAGTATTCTGTTTTCCATAAACACATTAAGTGCCTGAGACTGAAAACAGTGCTATCCCCAGTGATAGCAACTTGTCCTCAAGAGTGCACATTTGACAGGAAGAGTCTTAATTTGTTCGGCTAGGCAATGGGAGAGCTGTACCATGAATTGGGTGCTGGAAGGAGAAGAATGACTGCTCTTCATCCCACCTGCAGTAAAGAGGTAAGAGGTAAGGCAGAATGGAAGATGGAGATGCAACGCGTGGATGAGGCTGTCAGAAGAAGCTGTCCTGCAGACATTTGTGATGAGCTAACTGTTCCAGTCAGGCATTCTTGGATGCGCAGCTGTTTTAGCTGGATGAGGAGAAGAGCTGTCAGCCCTTCTTACAGACTGGGTGAAGAGTCTGGGTTTTACTGTTTGCAGCTGGAGTGCTCCATGATGGATAATCCACTGCTGCTTTCCCTTGGCTCAGAGCAGAGAGGAGGTAGCTGGTGCTGTAACCTGACGGGATCCGTGGAATTTTGTGCAAATAGGAATTTATACACAATTGATTAGAAAACCTGTACATGCAACATAATCTTTTCTGCCTAGCAAAGTAAAAGAGCCATTGCACTGAATTCTTTTATTTCTAACACAGTCTCTTCAACTACTAAATTAAAACAATATCACAGATATAAGAGTGTTATTCTAATCAGCTGTTTAATGGTTTCAGTTATTCACTGCTTCCCTCTAGAGTGGTCATTAAAACCTTGACACTCTAGTGTTTAATTAACTTAGGCTTCCTTTTTCATTTAAGGCCTTGTATTTTAACACTAGCAGCAAGTGATAGGTTTGCCTTTACACAATATCATTAGAGAATAAATTGCACTATGCGCTTCCCTCAGTCCTAATAGTCTGGAATCTTTGAGCTGAATTAACTTGACTGTAATTGCAGCGCTGTGGCAGAAACATGAAAAACAGATATTTTATATAGGCATTTATTTTGGAGGAAAATTCTGGTTGCTTATATGCCATTTTAAGGTAGAAAAATCGTAGTGGTACAATACAGCTTTTAATCTAATGTACTGTAACATAAACAATATCTGTTTAAAAACCAGAATTCTTTGGCTGGAAATCTTTATAGGCAGAGCTGGTTCACTGGCTCTTCTAAAAGTTAATCAAGCTTTCAACTGTTTCTAATGAGCAGATAAGATTAAACTTTGGCTAAATGTTAAATGATAGTTATTAGAGTCAGTCTCAGGAAACAAAACATTCCTAAGAACAAACTTACATCAAAAAAGAATTCTGGTAAACTTGCAAAATATCGATAGTGCCTCTAAGTTCTTGAATAGTGGCTTTAAATTTGGTAGCAGTGCCATTTTTTGTCAGAAGGTCTGTTTTTCAGTACTTGAAATACTGCAGAAATTAAGCCAAGGTACAATCTTAAAGTAATTGAAGTTTGTACATACACAAGAGAGACTTCAGTTTTACTGGCTGATACACCAAAATATTCCATCATGATTGAACACAGTCAGGCTCATGCTACAGAAATAACGTGAACCTGATCTGCAATAACTGTTCTGGACCAGGATAAACGTGAACATTACAACATGGACCAGGGAAGCTGTCGGACTTTCTCTCATCTTCTGTAACATTTGTGCCCACAGCTGGTGAAAGGGGAGGAAGAAGGACGCCTGATGTAAAAGCTGCAGTGCAGAATAGAAAGATGGGGACAAAGATTCTGATGAAAGTGGGATGATGAAGGAAGTGAAATGGAAGCTAATTGAAGGTGAAAAAAATAACCAACAACGAAAAAGCAGATAGAGAGTGATTGCATAGAGATAATTAAGGACACGGACATAGTTAAGGATAGCTAAGAAAGTATAGTTTACACATGCAGCAAGTGGGGCATATTATAACGGCTGGTGAAAGAAGGCTGATGTAGGGAAGAGAACCTTGAAGAAAGGATTTTGTATATATAGCAAATCAAAATGGGAGGTATCAGTATACTGAAGTAAAATGTGCCTGCTTATTCTATCATGTCTCATCTGAGAGATGAGAATTTGAAGAATGCTTAATTATATGGCCATCTACGTTTAGCTTTCATTGATTTCAGCTACATCTGTAACATTCAAACACACCTGTAAATCCAAACCTATGATGTCCATCTGGATACACAGAAAATGAGGCATGTACAAGTCCTATGTTTTACAGGACTGTGTTATGACACAGGCTTTAATGACATGATCACGTACATTTATTTTTATCATGAAACATGGTTCAGTCAATACAGGCAATTTCTGATACTTTCTCATAGAGTTTTTGGGTTTGGTGTTCATGTAGGCATGTACAAATATGTATATTCCTTGCGTCAAAACCTTTTAACAACCAGTGTGGGTAAGTTAGTTCACCTTGTAATATGGCTGTACTGTGAATATAAATTATTATCATGATGTTTACTTCTGAGCTGTGCTTGAATTAACCTCCCCTGTTTATTTGCCTACTTTATCATCTCCACTACAGCATAAGTACCATTGTTTAGTTTCCTGCTAAATTTGTAGAAAAACATAACACATAACCTAAAAAGTAAGTTCTGGATCTCAAGTCATAAGCTGCCTCTTGGGGAAGCCCACCTCTCTACTACAGTAATGTCCACAGAAGGGGCCAGGTCCTTCCTTTGAACACAGAATTTCCTCCTGGCATAAGCAGGAGTCACAGGATGACAGAGCTCAGCTCCCCAAAAAGAAGGGACTCATTCTTACTCTGTCTGAGCAAAAGTGAGGCATACCTGACAGCCTCTTGCTGGCACAGAGGAGAAGATAAGAGACTTTTTCTAATCAAGCCTTGATGCTAATGTTTCTATTTTTGAAACAGGCTTATTCCAGTTCTTGAGCTTAAATCAAAACAAAGCTGGGGTTCTGGGAAGCTAAATGGATTATATTGTCACAACCTCCTGTTCTAGCAGCATAACTCCTTGAATAGATTTTCATTATTTGATCTGAGATAATGACACCAGCTTATTACTCCTGTGTAGCAGTCCTCAATGTCTCCAACTTCAATCTTTAACATTTCCAAAGGGCGCTTAAACCACTTGGTTTGCAATAACTTTTTTTTATCTAGACTCTTACAGATAAGATTTTTATTTTTCCCTGAGAGCAGTACAGAATCATAGTTCCAAAAGCTAATAATCACTGAAGGCTTTAACCACATTTACCCTTTGGAACATTAGTTGTTTCTTTCTCAGTATCTCAGATTTTTCATTGACACTTCTGGGTCACGTTAAACTGATTTTTTTAGCCTGCACCTTTTCCCCAAGCTTTCTTTTATCATTTTGAAACTCCTATAATAAAAGGAAACCCTGATTCTCTGCCTACTATTTTCTCCAGCATAATGATTTAGATCTGTAAAGTCCCAGTGTGCAAGTTAAACATTACAATTGGGGCAGTGGAGAAAATGGCTTGTTATAAGCCAGTTCTTCTTCCCTACATTTTCTCCCCCCAAAAATGACATGATTTTCACAAAACTGGACTATGGTCTGCATTACCTGCATTCTTTTTTTGCTAGTTGCTAGGCAATTCCAACTGATTAAATTAACTTATTTTTTATCTTAGCTTTGTTTCTATATTCTGGGCTCTGTTGATCATACCCTATTCTGAAAAAGTTCAAAATGGTTCAGACTTGTTCAATGTGGTTTTGGCAAAGTTCTAGATTAGATTATATTATTTTTAAAAAGAGAGAAGGAAATTTTTATTTCAATCTCTTCCTTTGCATTTTGAGCTATATAATTAATTGTAGTCTGTCATTTGGATTTTGTTATACCAGAGTTTATTTTTGTGGTGGAATTTTATTGCAGTTGCCAGAAAATCAGTCATGTTCTCTGTTTTCTCCTTTTCTGTGTAGTCCCTGAAGTTGAATGGTTTAGAAATCTTTCTATATCCAGGATGAAATTTTTCCCCTATGTATTTTTCCTCAGAAATTATTATACATTATATAAAATAAGAAGGAATAAGGGTATCTTGTTTTAATTTTGGTGGGGTTTTTTGTCAACTATCTCAATACTCTAACCATAGTACTTGTGAGTTTCATTTTGATTTCTCTGTGTAACAATGATTCCCACCAGCAAGATACAGAATGTGTTTTTGACTGACACAGGGAGAAACCTATATATTTTGGTGTCACTAGGGAAGCATCCATAACTTTGTTTCCTACTCTTCTAACATCATGTTTGAAATTTTTAAAGGCATTAAGTCTATAAACCATGTCTTAAGTATAAATCTGCTTTTGTCATATGTGACTGTGATGCTCTTGCATCCTGACTAGGGCCATTACTACCTCTGTTGGACCATTTCCCTGCAACCTTTCCCTGCAGTTTTCTGGTGAGTGATGGGAATAATTCCTGATCTCCAAATTACCTTTGCATTGTTTTGTCCTGTTATATAGGTCCCTTCAGCAACTGTTATTAAAGATAGCTGTAAATAAAGATAAATACTCTCTGCCCATCCTTAAAAAACACTGTATCTTTTTGTAAACCTTTTTGAAGCTGAAAAATACATCATTATACTGTCTTCTGTTGATGTCAGAATACTGCAACACAAATTAAATGACCCATTCTCTACTGGTATAAGACACTGGGGTTTTACATTATGCTTGAGCTGTACTGTAGGTAGCTGATGGAGTATGTCTTAAGCTGAAAGGCTCTGTCTTTATTCAAAGAGTATCCATTGCATACATGTGATTCAGACTCTTACTTATTGTTAAAAAAGCACTTTAAATACAAATCGAAATGCTCCTTCTACTCTTCCTTCCTCCTTCCCTCAAAAGAATTTTCTAAACCTCTGAAGTTCCTCGAAGCGTTCATTGTAGTGTGCCACTATGAGCTCCAAAACTGTGCACCTTTCTCACATAGGAGGGGTGAGTAAAAACCGACTCAAATAGATACCAGTTGGGCTTTATTTTTAAAAATTTTCTACCAGATTTATGGTACAAATGTTCACGCACAAATCTGTATCAGATTAGTAGTGTCTTTAGCTTTTCAAAATCTATATGCTGTTTTTACAAAATCTTTTGACGGAATAAACCCCATTAATCCCCAAAATGGACAAAATGCCTTTGTCTTGTATTAATATTCATGATGATTTCCAGAACATACATGAAAATTGTTGTCTTTATGGTATCCAAAGAGAATATGATTATCTCAGGAATGATTCAGAAACATATGAAGTTTTTTCCTTTGCCAAGCAAGACTAATATGCCTCTGTCAGAATTTTAATCTTCTTTCACTCTCTGTTTTTTGTAATAAACATTGTATACATTATTGTATACATTTTAAAAAATGAAAATGTTGCTGAATAGGAAAATGAGCCTCACTGCCTAGCACTAAATGACATTCAAATGTTTGTATCTCTGGGACAGTTACAGACTTTCAAGCTGGTACTCCAAGGCAAGATGTGAGGAACTCTGACTTGGTTTTGGTTGTGGAGAAATACAAGATGTCTCCACTATGCTCTTGGAGCTGCATGTTGTGGTGATGCATCCTTCCTTCCATCCCAGCTCCCTGGGCTGTGCTATGGTCTCTGAAATGCTCAGCACCTGGGCTAAGTTCCTCTTGAGCTTATCAGAAACACTGTCTGTTCCAAGGAACTTATACTAGATAATGAGCTCATGGTTTTTTAATGGACAGGTTTGGAAACATTTTTCTTGACTGAATAACAACCCAAGTGGAACACCATATTTGTTACTGAACTTTCAAGGAAAGTTACCAACCCAAATTACAGCCAGAATGGAAAATTACTGTGACTAAAGCCAACTCTCTTGAGACCATGTAAAGAGTGGTCCTAAATGAGACCCTTTGATCTTTCATGGACTGCAACCAGCTACAACCAGCCCCTCTGAGATGGACATCTCTCAGAGCCAGCGAACTCTCATGTTTGCTATCCTTGGAGGACCACTGTCAAATGTCAATGATGGAGCCTGGGTTGATACCCCCACTCATTGAGGCTCAACTCTTCACCCATTGAGAAGATGCAAAGGAAACTTCACTGAATGTAGTTCACTGAATTTGAGGGGATTTTTTTCACAGCTATATATCTTGTACACTCTCCTTGAGGGCTGTGTGCATGTACGTGTGAAGATGCTGTAACAAATATAGTGTGAATGTTACTTTCTTGGATTCTTAAGGCACATTAGATTTGTAAGTCAGCTAGGGCTTTAAGTGGGTTACTGTTGTATTTATGGTAAATTCTATCGAATCTTTTGCTAAACTGTTTATCAATTAAGTGCTGTTAAGTTTAAGTGCTGTTGAAACCTTTAGGCCTAAATTGTTGGTCAAGCCTGCGGCTGAGATTGGCTCCAATGTGAACCTTGTAACTCAACAGGAGGGTCTTCCTTATTTGTTTTTATCATTACCCTTTCCTATCCTTGGCTTTTTCTATCCTCAGCCTCCAGATAGATAATTTTAGGCTGATTTTAGTTTTAGATTGATTTATTTTAGATTTGAGTCTGATTTTGCTGCGTGCCTTAACTATTTGGCAAGTAGTAGAGTGAACCTTGCCAACAAACTTTGTCACAGGTTCTCTTTAATATTAAACCTGCTATTGGGAATAACTTTGCCAGTGATTCTTTGAGTATTGTAAAAGGCTCATTTGGGAGACATGTAAACAGTTTTTGTTAGATATGTAGGTCCTATGAATGGAAATCAAATCATGCTGGCAAGGGGTGACCAGAACAAATGCCTTGCTGGTGGGACAGGCTGGCTTGTGTCTCTCGGGGAGACAAAGCAGGCCTGTCCCTGCCATTGGGATGGACCTGTTATGCAGTGCCACAGACATGCAGGGAGCACTGCTTCAGAAGGAGAACACGGTGCCTTTATGTGATGGTGTCTGCGCACAGCCTTTCCTCAGGCACTGCGTGACAGGGTCAGTGTGTCCCCGTGTTGCACCTTTTGTCACTGGTTAGCACTGCTGCGGTGTCAGAGTAGTACTTCTACTTGCTCAGAAGACCAGCTGCTGTCAGAGGTCCTCTGTCTGTGGCACTGCTGTGTGCCAGAGCCGCTTCACCAAGGAGAGCAGCGTGGGGCACTGGGGCCAGAGATTGTGGCTCTGTGGGGCCAGTTCTGCCACTGCTCTTGGTGCCATTGTAGAGGTGCTGGGCTTGGGCACCAAGGAGCTGGGCACCCTCTGTCTCATTTGCTGGTCATGGCTGCCATTTCCATCTTGTTAGACAAAGAACATTGGGGAGGAGCAGGAGAGTCTAACCCCTCATGTCAAATTGAATTCTTATTGCAGTGCCACCTGGAAAGCCTCTGGTTTGAACAACGCCAGGAAGATAATCTGGGTCAGTTTGGACTGTGGAAATGCAGAACACTGCAAAAAAAGGCAGCGTTTTGAGAACAGTCTTGCAGCATCCTTTCCTTCCTATAGCAATCAAGGTAAATTTTCACTTCATTGGAGCTGTAGCAGAATGACATGAGTAAGGGACCAGCACAAACAGGTTGCATTCCGGTTTCATTATCCCAAGTTCCACACATGAGAGAGATGCTGAGGATTTATTTGAGGGGCTCCTTTAAAGTCTCAGTGGGAATTTTGTCTGAATGAAAGCTATGGAAAGCTTCCATAGTGGGCCAGGATACAGGAGTGTGAATAAGGAATGTAAATAATTCCCCAGACTGAGAAGGAAGCCTGTGCCTGTCAGACACTAAAATAGCAGTTGCTTAGAGCCAACTGAACCTCTCTTTATGATATAAAGATTAATAATCTGAGTAGCAACCAAAGGTGAAGTGATTCAGAAGTCTAGCTTTCAATTTTTAGAAATATGGAACAGGTTGGTTTTTATAGCAGCAGATGTAAGAAGGGAGGAGGAAGGGGCAGGGCCGTGAAGGATCTGCAAGACGCTTTTTAGATTATATGAAAAGCATTTGGTTGTGAACAAAAGAATGGCATTAAATTATTCAAGATAATTAGGGGTCTGTAGAATTAAAACTCATGAAAGGACAGTTCATATGGCATGCAGCCAAAAGCAGTTACGTGCATGTGTTAAGTAAGCATCCTTTGTAGTCCATCTGTAAGGACCTACGGACAATCCCTGCAGTTTCCCAGTAGTCCTGGCAGGTACCGTGCAATGTGAAAGGAGGGAATGAGGCAGCAAGAAGATGAGGTGACAGTGGTCAGCTGAAGGTCTTGTTACTTCAGTCCTAATTTGGGACTGTTGCAGCCAGTAAGATGGAGTCAAATCACCAACAAAGATGTCCATTATCCCAAGGGAGGAAGAGTCTCTTGCGGTGCTTAGAGATCCTGCTGGATGTTTCAGTTGCTTAAGGTGTCACTTAAAAGTAGTCATTACCAGTCAGGGTTATTTTTCTATCGTGAGCTTTCCTTTAACCCCTTTCTTTATCATCCCTAAAGAGGTGAATAAGGGAATTACTTTGGGCTAGATCCTAATGAGGTGGCAATGGCCACTTTGGGCTTGATCCTAATGAGGTGGCAATGGCCATGCTGGATGCCTGAGCGGTGCCAAAACAGTTGGATCACTTTGTGCTTGGAAACGCATGCTCTGCCATCATCATGACAGATGAGTTACCTTGCTAGCCTAAACACAGAGAATCCTTTATAAATGTGTTCTAAAGAATTTTCAACTTTTCAATCACAATCTTTAGTTTTTTGTTCTCATGTTCACAGAGACACACACCTGTTTTCTGGGTTAAAGAATGCTTTCACCAGGCATTCAAAATGTCTCAGTTTGAGTCTTATTCTGAAAGAAATGGATAAAATGGTCAGGTAGTGCTGGCTCAGTCTGGGTAATGGCACCTTGCACTGGCACTGGAAAATTGTGTGACTTCTAACTCCAGTGGAAGGTGCACTTGCAGAATTTAAGCCTCACAGGAAATCTGAGTGCAAGCCCAGCTCAGAAGACCTAAACTAAGTCTGCAAGATTGAGCCTGTAGTTGATAAATACTTTTTTTTAAGTCTATCTTCATGACAGCTCTTACTAAATTTAAAGAAACCTTATTTTTAATTCTTGAATTGTTGTTTTCTAAGTAAACACTTTGTATGAGAACTGTTCCAGAAAAGGATTTGAGAAATTCAGGGTTTTGACAACTTCTAGCACCTTTTGGAAATACATCACTGCATGTCAAATTTGTTTTTGTCAAAAGCAGAGTGGAGTTCCTGGTGGCTTTTTTTTTTCAAAATAAACCAGGGATCTGATCAAACATTCAGTTATGTTCTGCACGGTGCTCCGTGCTGAAAACTCTGAGGTGAGGGCACCATGTGCCGGAAGTTTGTTTCACTGGTCAGAACAATTATGGATTGCATCTAGGTTTTTTGAAAAGGTGACAGAAAGCCAAAGAAATTGCTGGATGGACAGCGTGTAAAAGGTTCTTCAATAGTTTTAGGTTCTCTTTACAGGATAAAATCTGTAGACAGCTGTCAAAGCTGACCAGTCACAAATTCCCTACTGACTCATTCAAACAGTTTTTCCAATCTTTCCTCCTTCTGCCAGATGCTTCAGATGTGGATAAGAGAGGGGGAAAGATGAACTATGAAGGTCATCCAATGTAGACTATTCCCAAGCAAGGTTCTAGGCTCCAATCCAGTAAAGCCAGAGCTCCACAATGGCACATGTTCAGGTTTCCAGTGCTCAGCACTCAAAGCTGGGGCCAGATGTAGCATAACTACGCACCCCAAGGATTCCAGCTGCAACATTGGCGGCCACATCTCTCAAAGGCGTTTCTCAAAGGATTTTTTAAACTAATTTACTTCTTTTATTAAAATAATAACTATATCCTTAAAACCCCAGGGTTTTTAGAAAGAGATCTAACAAAACACGTTTAACAGCCAGATGATCTGAAAATGACCCAAGCAGACAATTCTCGTTATCTAAATTGCAAAAAAATACCCCAAAAAAACCATAGGAAGAAGGTTCTGCTACACAGGGAAAGTGAGGAGGTTGAGTCTGTCTTCCAGTTGACTGTCTGATTGATTTACATTTTAAACATCATACTATTATAATTTCTTTGGGCCTCTTTTACCCTCTGGCCATTTGATTATTTATTCAAACAATCAAATATATAATATTTTTTTTCTAATATGTCAAGTATGAACCTGCAATTTTTGCCACCCTTGACCACTGCATTGCTATGGTGCTGTGAAGCAGTCAATTAAAATCATTACAAAGAAACCAACTTGGAAGGACTTGTGAGGTTTTTTTTTATTAATAAATGAGAAATTTAAGTGAATTAGTGCTATCCATAGTCTCTGGTCCCAAGGGGCATTCAAAGGGAGAGTGAGTGCATAAATTCTACTTAGAAGGTTGCTCAGAATCCGAAAACATGCAAATTAGACATTTTAAATGGAAAACTTTACCAAGGGTGCTGCTCTACAGTTCCACCAATAAAAGCCCTAACTGGGGAAATACTACCTTATTTGTAAGGAGAAGTAGCATGGAGAATAGGTGCATAGAAGGGAGAAAACAAGTTTTGCTCATTTCCTTAGTGTTTATTTTGTTAATTTCCCCATAATAAGTGTTTCAGACACAGGCAAAAATTTTGGGGATGGGGGAGATTCTTCCCTTAGTTTTTATCTTGTCACAATTTTACTGAAAAGGTTTTGGGGTTGGTTTTTTCCTTGTTAGTATGTTTGAGGTTTTTTGGTTTTGTTGGTTGTTTTTTTTGGGGAGGGGGGTTATTTGTTTCATTTTGTTTGGGGCTTTTATGTAAATAAGAAATTGACTCTTTGTTTTATGGTTATTCAGAATGTTTCCTAGGTTAGTTACGTAGATACTGGAGTGACATGTTCTTTGAAGGAGATTCAGAGGAGTAGCTTCATCTGCAAGCCTAAAGAAAGATGAATCCAGCACACTTTTCTGTCTCTCTTGACCAGAGGGCAAAGATTGCCCTTCATACAGTAAAATATATCTTTATGAGCATTTACAGATGTGGAACCAGTGCTGAGACCTGGTTGCATTGTACCTGTCATCATTAAGAGGTATCGACTCATGGTTGCCCTATTAGAGAAAATTTCAAAATTTCAGATAAATTACATGAACACCAGAGGAAGAACAGGAAGACTGACCAGTGACAATTCATGGCTACATTTGTGATGCAGACGTTGCCTTCATGGGAGCTGGAGTGACAGCCAGTAGTGGCCTGGGTACATGCACCCATCCTGCTTCATTAACTTACATCTCTCTAGAGAACGTTCCCTCCATGGAGAATTTAGACGTTTCTTGTTTTTAACAGTGCTCACCTTTGGAAGTGGCTTTCAGCCCTAAGGATCCAATAGCCAGTCAAAAAAAGCAGATCAAGGGTCTGAGTTTTGATTTCTCTGTTCTCCATGGGTGGTGGGACATACTGTTCCTTCTGTTCACTTCAAGTTTTGCTTCAAGTTTTTCTCCTTGAAACCATGAGAACCAAATCTGTGATTTTCATTTTTTAAATGGAAGTTAAAATATCCAAGTTTTCAAAAAGAAAATACTAAAGCTCTAGGACAACTGGGACACAGACCAATGAAGAAAGCTTGGCAGACCCAATATTTATGCAATTATATCCTAATAATAATAACAGAAAAGGTAAGAATGCGGCTAAGAAATAGATTTAGAAGCCTGATTCTTTAAGGCTTTGCAGAAACATTCATTAATACCACAGTGAATCGTCAGTTGCCCCTTCATTGTGCCTTATGCTAGAAAGTTCTTAGTTCACTGGTATAAAAATGTGGGAGAGAAAAGCGACAGAAAGGATACTTAACAGTAATGGAGAAGCAAGAAGTTGGCCTGCTTTTTGACCACGAACAAAATACGCATGCTTGCTTGGGACACAGAGACATCATATAAGCTTTTAAAAGTAATTTTGCCCAGCAGCTAAAACCTCATCCATTACTGGTCCCACAGACCAGCAAAATTAGCCAGAGATAACACTTTCTCCCTTTTTTACTCCAAATTTAGATATTATAAAGTGATTATGAAGTTTAAATTTTTTAATGAAGGGAAACGGGTCATTTCAAACCAAAAATATGAATTTTGGATTTTTGCGAAGGCTTTTTTTTTTGGCCTTTTTTTTTTTTTTTCATGAGGGAGATGTAATCTATCAGCATGGCTAGATTTGACACACCATCTTAATGATGCATCAAGGGACCTATAAGGTGCATTGGGCCAAAGATTTACAATCTCTGTGCCTGCTGTGAGTTCTCTGCTGTCTGCCCTTCACGCATGAGATAAACATCATTGGCTTCAGATAGTTCTCTGTATCAGGATGCTCATGAGTTTCCCATACAGCAACTGGAAAGTTTCCCAATCTTTCTCTCTCTTTTGTTTTAATTTGAAAATTGAAATTCATATTTTAAGCCTTCTGCCTTCTATAGCCCTTAAAATCATCAGGAGAAAAGGAGAAAAAAAGTATTAGCCCAGAGTGTGCACAGAACATTTAAGTACTGATTTCTTCATGGAATTGTCTGAAAATCTGTATTCTAGCACTAAAGCTGAAGGAATGACTTTTCAGCTAGAGTGCCTCCTAATTAAATTACTTGTTGGGTGGCATTTCAAATATGGCAAAGGTTTGCCATATGTCTCCTTTAAATTTCTTTAAACTTTGGGTGTCTGAGTCCCACAGACTGTAGTCTACACTCAAAATAGCTGTATGACAGAAAAGTAATTGCCTGGAATTATTGGTACTAGACCCACAGAAATAAGAGATGCACAAGTGCATAAGGTGTCCAGGTTTTACTCTGACCAACCAGTACTACAGTAAATAAAGAAGCCAAGAAAGAGCACGGCTGCATTAAGAGAGGTCATGAATGCAACAGATAGATACTAGACAGGCGACTTGCTGGAAGTGTTGCAAAACAGATTAAAGCAATGTAAATACTTTAGGAAGCCATTGAGGAAAAAAGAAAAAAGGAAAAACATAAGAAAAAAAGTGGCAGGCTATTTTGTTATATTTGGGGGTTTCTAGTGAATTCTTGAAACCTTCTGAATTCCGACAAGTATGTGAGATTTGGCATGATCAAGGGGTTTTACTGACATGGGAGTAAAGTGATTAACTAATTCAGTTTTGTATCATTTTTAAGTTAGGAAGTTAAAAGACATATATGGGCTAGATAGCTCTGCACTGTTTTCTCTGGTACAAGATCTCCTTCTGTTGTTCTATTAAAACTAAAAGGATGTTTAGGTTCGATGGATTTGCTCAAGCAGCGGATCTGACAGGTATCGACTTTCAACCCCGCTTTTATTGTGACTTTCTGCAACGTTATGCAGTTTTTTCCTCTCTTTTAGCCGGGGAAATTGTGGATAGGAGTTTGATGGGACCCCAGAGCTTATGCTTTTTGTTTGTGTCCGAAGGTCAGTCTGTAGCTTGCTGCGAAGGAAGCCCTGAGAGTAGAACTGGGAGCAATGCCAAGGGCAGGTGGCTCAGCCGAGCTGTTGTGGGCATCAGCTCACTCTGCCCTATTCACCCTCGGGCCAGAGGCATATAATGTCCACTGCCATATGTGGAGGTTTTTAACTACTCACAGAGGCTAACCAATGCTCTCTACTTTAAACTGACATCTTTTCTGGGGCATGTTATCCCTCTGCACCAGTACAGCAGCTTGTCAACAGCCACCACTTGACAAATGAGCACATCTGCTCATGTGCGCACAAGGTGCAGGATCAGGTCAAAGAATAGAGACCATTTTTAACTCTTTGTATGATGTTCAGACTGTGATTTGGCTCCTGAAGCCACAAGTTGTCCCTCCTGAAAGGTTTCTTGTCCTTTTTGTCTCTAATTCAAAAGAATAGTAGATCTTCAAAAATAGTAGCTATGTTTGAATGCCTATGTTAAAATTTGGAAAAAAAAAAAAAACTAAACAAAATGTTTTAAACAAAAACTTATGCTCTGTCTCCTAAATTGCCCAAAATTATTAACATCATTGAAGACTTCTAGCCTTGATGGTCAGCTTGAAATTGATGGCTGTAACGTAACTGGCTTTTTGTGAGCAGATCTTCAGCATTTCTGTGAAACCATCCTGACATTCAGTTTCAAAGCCTCAAAATCAAACCACCTACACTCACATGGGTGATGTTCTTAGCCTTTAATTGAAGCTGCCTTCTCTTTGGGGTTGTTGCAGCTGGTAGCATACCGGCTGATGTATTAACACATTGGTTATATTTGCTGTGGCCTTCTCTTTGCAAGGACACGTTCAGGCTTCTGCATTGGTGGTTTGTGTTGGTGGTAATTTGTCATAATGACTCAGGAATCCTTTAGCTCCACAGTGATACGAACTCAGACACCTGATTGATATAGCAGAACTCTGTCCTTCACTTACATGTGCAATCTTGCCCTTGTGTTTTGCCATGACAGAGTATCTGTATTAGACACATATGTTTTTAACTATTGGGAATCTATAGCTCCTAATGAGCTAGAAATAGAGCTGGAAAAGAAGGTGAGCTATAAGATTTCTGCCAAGGCCAATTATCAAAAAATGCTAGGGTTGACCAGGAGTTCTGGTCTCTTGCCATCTCTAATCCAACTCAGAAAAGACGGATATTCATTTGTGCTTTATTTTCACACAGAGATCATTGTAAAAAAATTTGCTGTTTGATCTCCTTTGCTTCAGTTTTATTTTGCTTTTTTTTAAAAAAAAAGTCACAGTCTGTCAGTCTCCTGATCAGATCCAAATGAAATGTCTAGATAATATAAATCAGACAATGAGCTCACTGCAGATAAATTGATTTTTTCTCTCACGTAAGCCACAAAATGTGTGGTCAGCTCCAATACTATGGTGTGCTGATCTAAAGGTAAACCAGCAGCACAAATGAACCTGGCTCAAGAGAGATTAAAAGTCAGGGTTACAATTTACTGGAAAAAAAATTACAGTAAATACAATGATACAGAGAAAAACTGATTTTAACTCAGAAAACCAGATGTATAACCCAGCACCCTTGGGCATGAACAAAATAGCCCCTGTGTTGAGCTCCACGTGGTCTACCAAGTGCAAAGCAAAAGGAAAGAAAAGCCTGTTGTGAGGATGATAATCGTAGTCTGGTTGAGAGTGGCAGTCACAGACCTGTTGAGGTTCTGGTCCTCCTCTGGAGCTGACGAGTGGTACCAGAAGTCCCAAAGCCCGAAGATTATATATGCTCAGGTACAGGTGGGAATGTCCAGTACCTCCCCCTGGGGTGGGGAGTTTCACAAAGGGTGATTTAATTCTGTGTATTTTTGGAATCTTTGATGGTCTAGGTCATTGCAACTGCCTATTGTGCCAGTCCTTAA
>VWZG01012988.1:1165-15203 GCA_013396735.1 Grallaria varia | reverse complement strand
TGGGAATGTCCAGTACCTCCCCCTGGGGTGAAAACCATCACAAAGGGTGATTTAATTCTGTGTGTCATGGGATATTTTTGGAATCTTTGATGGCCTAGGTCATTGCAACTGCCTATTGTGCCAGTCCCGAACAGCGCATTAACAGACATGACGCCTCAGGCTGGGTATGAAGGTGCTGATGCCTCCCCAGCAGGGAGTTATCACAGCTGGGTCACTGGTGTGAAGACAAAAACATTCCCCTGCCTCTCAGGGTTCTTTAACATGCAGCCTGAGGGGTCAGGTGTGCCCTGGGCAGCTGCTGCAATAGATCCATTATTAACAATTAATCAGAAATTACATAGAGCGTGTAGAATACACAGTCTTGGTTACACTCACATAGTGATAAACTGGTCCTGGCCGCCGTAACTAGGGTATATGGGTTGGACCTAAGAGTGGATTTTAGTCTATAATCAAGGATAGCAGATCAGTGACTGCTGGGTACTGGTATTGCTCTAAGGAACGACACTGAGAAGAACCGTGAGTGTTAGAAGAAAGTGAACATTTGTACTTATGGTATAAAGGTTAAATAACATTAAGGAAGAATAATAATGAGTACAGTGAGACACTGGAACAGGTTGCGCAGATAGGTGGTGGCTGCCCCACCCCTGGAAACATTGAAGGTCAGGTTGGATGGGGCTCTGAGCAACTTGATCCAGTTGAAGATAGTATCATAGAATTGTTAAGGTTGGAAAAGGCCTTTAAGATCATCAAGTCCAACTGTCACCCCAACACCACCACCATGTTCACCCTTAAACCATGTCCTCAAGTGCCATTTTTGAACACTTCCAGTGATGGTGACTCCACCACTTCCCTGGGCAGCCTGTTCCAATGTTTAACCACTCTTTTGGAGAAAAAACTTCCTGAATATCTGATTTGAGCCTCCCTGGTGCCACCTCAGGTAATTTCCTTTTGTCTTATCACTTACCACCTAGGAGAAGACTCCAAACCCTACCTGACTACAACTTCCTTTCAAGTAGTTTCAGAGATCAACAAAGTCCCCCGAGCCTCCTTTTCTCCAAGCTAAACACGCCCAACTCCTCACAAAACTTGTGCTCCAGACTCTTCACCAGCTTCATTGCCCTTCTCTGGACACACTCCAGCACCTCAATGACTCTCTTGTAATGAGTGGCCCAAAAATGAACACAGAATTTGAGGTGTGGCTTTGTTAGTGCTGAGTAAAGGGGAACAATCACTTCCCTGGTTCTGCTGGTCACACTACTGCTGATACAAGCCTGGATGCATTTGGCCATCTTGGACGTACTATTGGCTCATGTTCAGTCGCTGTCAACCAGCACCGCCAGGTCCTTTTCTGCTGGGCAGCTTTCCAGCCATTCTTCCCCCAGCCTGTAGTGCTTCCCAGGGTTGTTGTGACTCAGGTGCAGGACCCAGTACTTTGTCTTGTTGAACCTCATACAACTGGCCTTGGCTCATAGATCCAACCTGTCCAGATCCCTCTGCAGATTCTTCCCACCTTCCAGCAGATCAACAGTTCCATCCACCCTAGTGTGTCTGTGACCTCTCCCATGGCAGGGGGGTTGGATTAGATGATCTTTGGAGGTCACTTCTAATTCAAGCTGTCCTGTAATTCTGGTAGATGTGCTGATATACGCTAGCAAGGCATATGATGCAAGTTCAAAAAATTATCACTTCTTCAGTCACACGTGATATGAACTTTTGAGTCTCTCAGAACAATTTTTGCAATTGCCTTTTCTGGATTCATGTGTTACAGCCTACCTGGACAGGAAAACACTGATGGTCTTCAAGGAGCAGCACGCAGAGGGCAAGGTTACCTGCTGCTCTCCCCATATCTATACTTACCGTGTTGTGAAACAAACAGCTTGTCATGCCAGCCTACATGTTGTATTTGCTTGAGCCGCAGGAATTCTAGGCTAGGATTCTTATGCTATTGCTCTGTTATACTCAGATGGTAACATGAATTTAAATGAGGTGAGTCTAATTTGGTCATAGTGTAAGAAGAGGAAAAAAATTATTTAAACAAAGTTATGCCCAATTCATAGTTACCCTGCAGAGTACACACAGTGCAAAGTACCTCTTGCTTCAATTGAATAAATTCCAGTAAATGTAAACCTTTTTTGAAAGCCCAAACTCGCTAATTGTATTATTCATAAGTCAACTCCCATAAGTATAAAACAACACAAATTACATCAAGTAAAGTGAATCCCAAATAGAGAAGGGAATTTTAAAAAATAAGTTGCACCTAACTGTGCATGAACTGTGAAATGTATTTGTAAATTAATTTTTTATTTCCCCTTGTCATTTCTGATCTTGAGTGCATTTGTAACCATCTTATACCCATTGCTTCTGACACACACAGCAGGCCAGAGATGCAGACATCAACCTTGTAAAATTTGCTTCCCATTCCCATATTAGTAAAAACCTTTTAATGGGACAATAGCATTTCACTGGGAGAAAACTGTCCAGAGTTTTCATAATCATTCTTCTCTGGCACTGGCATTTTTGATTGCTTCTGAGCTCCCTGCTCTTCCATTTTTGTGCATTGTAGGAAGTAATTACATCATTTCACCTAGTTTTGTAAATGGCCTTACAATACAACTATGGCCATCTTACAGCTAGCTGCACAAAGAGGTGTGATCTTGCCCTTACCCACCTCTTTTTGATGGGATTATCAATAGGGTACTTTCTGCTGGCATAGGCACCTGGTCCCTGAAGAAGTATGTTAAGTAAGCTGAATCAGAAGAAAGGTAATCACTTTTTCTTTCTTTAGGGTTGGTTCAGGCCTGGAACAGCAGGAGACCGATGGGACTGTCCCTGTGCACAGCAGCCAGACACTAGCTTGGCTTTGGTAAGTCACAAGCAACACATTCAATTGCCTGAACTATCTTGGTCTGCTCTCAGTGCTAAAGTGGAATTAAAAATAAAATGCTCTCAACTCCCATTAAACACCTTTAAATATTCAAATGTTTAAACATTTAGGTGACCTGAACTGCTTTTAAGAGTTTCCAATTGGGGGACAGTAGTCTACTAATTCATGTACCATTCCTAATGGCCTGAGCATCCTCTGTGAGTAGACAAAAATATAATGGTTTCTTAAAATTTCAGACCCCATAGCAGCATTTTGGTTTGAAGCACTTGTGTGGTTTCAAAGCCCGTTTCCTAGCAGTTTCCACTTCCAATTGTTAGTTTAGTTCGGGATGGCTTTATGTCATATGTTGATAATTTTTCCTTTAAGTAATTCAGGTTTGCTGTCTGAAGCAGATCAGTTATAAAACAGTACATTAATTGCTTGAATGCTGTATCAGAGATAGGTTTGGCCTAGAGATATAAAATCCATTAGGAGATGTTAAAATGGAGAAATACTGCTCATAATAGAATAAATTTGACTAAAAGACTGTGACCACACAGAATAACAGGTAGAGGGAAGAATAACACAAGTCTTTCTACATCCTTTGCATTCATCTTGAAATGACACTATTCCACTTTTACATTTCAGTTATTACTGTGATAATGGCATTCAGATTGTCAGTGTAGTATGACAATTACATTGAAGAAAATATCTCTAAATCTTCAGAAAGAAATTACTCAGTTTAATGTGTACAATAGCTTCTGCCAGTATAAGGGGAAACCACTGCTTTGATTCAAGTGACCTGCTAAGTGTCATCTACCACATCAACAAATAATACATAGTCTCAGCAAATTAATTCTTTATAACCCTGTCAGAAACTTGCTGTTGTTATCAGTAGACAGATACTTTGACTTTAAATCTTTTTGTGGCGGAAGAGTCAAGACCTTAGTGAATGCAAGGAAGTTTACTAGATTTACAGTGAACACGTCAGATTAAACCCACACAGAGGCAGATTTACTGGGGATGAATCCTAAGCTTCTCCCTCATTTCTGCCCCACACTGCTGCCCAGCCCCATCAAGTAATGACCCAGTGACCTGTCCCTGTTTTGCAATAAGGCACAAAAAGTCCACACTTTGCTTCCTATGGTGTAGGTACAATTTCAGGCAATTGATGCTCCGCTTGAGGTACTCCTAATTATAGCAATAGATCATATATTCTTTTCCCCCTGTAGCTTGTGATGTAATTCATCACATCTCTACTTTGCCTCCACAAAAACTGAGTAATGAGTGGAAATGTTGAATATTGGGTGAAGTTTTTTTATCTCTGACTGGTTACAGGAACTTTACAGGAAAATCTGCTTCCATTGTTAAATTATTCATCATTAGGGCTTCCTCAGGCTCATCCTTACCATTGTATATCCAAATGAACTTCCCAGCTGACATCAGATAGACAGCATAGAATGAAGCTAGGGTGGAATGCAGCATTCGATATACATCTCTGCGTATCTTTCATGTCAAAAACCAGCTTCCCAAACAATTTGTTAGATTTCTGAGGGCTTTGACGAAATTGACAATTGTCAAAAATACTGAAGTCATTTTAGCACAAATAAAAAAAGGTAGTTAGAAAAGTGGTCCCCTTTAGACTATCTCTTTGCCTAGACTGTTAATTTTAATATCCTCTGAGACTTGATCTGGTGAGGTAGTCTGTTAGTATGATGAAAATTCATGATAGCTACAGTGGATTCCAGTGCCATTTATTTTAATGCAGCACAGAATCAAAAGCTTGCCCCAGACTCATGGTCTGTGCTTCTGTCATTCCTGATAGACTTGTCCTTACTCTTGATGACTCATGGTTGTGGAGATTTCAGATTTCCCCCTGACAGTATATTACATGTCTGCACTGTAATTACTGCTAAAAAGTTCTTCTAATAGCATACTTGAATATTCCTTGCAGCAATACATGCCCATTGCTCCTTGTTTTTCCCACCGTGGACATCTCAAATGGCTCTAGACATCTCTGTGTGGGCGTTTGAATAGAAGTCAGTATTCCAGCCAGCGTTTGGATGGGAGGATTGCATCACATGTCTGGTGAGCTATTCCTGTTAATAGAGCCTAATGCAGCATTCTCTTTTCATTGAAACAGCAAGGCGTTGTTGACTCATGTTTGGTAGATGGCCCACAGCATCCCTGTGATACCTTTTATTTCAGAACTTTTTTGCAAACAGAAAGAACCGTGCCTCGCCAACACCGCCTGTGGAGACTTTCCACTGTGCTTTTTGCAACTGGACTTGCCTATCTTGCATTGGCCCTTTTAACCACCAGTGTGCTTGCAGCAAGTGTGGCTAGAGCCCTTCCAAAATCTTCGTTCGCGGAGCCCAGCCATGATGATGATGATGATGGTGGTGATGATGGTGATGATGATGATTATTTCAGCCTAAATGTCGCTTACACTCAAAACAATAAAAATAAAAATGACCTAGTCTGATGAAGATTCCCCAGCACACACTGCAGCAACATGTTGGATTAGCAATGCTAGTTAAGTGCATTTCTCCTAGATTCTGCACTCCAGTCCTTGGATTCATATTTATTACACAGGCAGGTGATGTCTACACCCTGACACTCAAATCTTTGGGAAGGTGGAATGTATTTTGCCACTTACTGAAGGTAAATTTGCAAACTGCAAATCAAGTCAGTTGTATCCATGGAAACATCACTTAAACATATGGGTATGCAGTTTCTTTCCTAGCCCTCTGATTAGAATCTGGCTGTTCTGCAGACCAAGTCTTTCTAGTCCAAAAAGATAAATAAACAGGAACATTCATTCTATCCAGAACAGCCTGTGAACATAAAGGACACTTGTAAACTTTCTTAATAGATTCAATCACAGTTTAAGACACATTCATGCTAAATCACATTTTGTTAATTCACCATTTAATGCCTGGTTTAGAATCCCCAAGTGGGACAATTTTTTCATATCCTATATTGAGTTCAACTGTCACAAGAATTGGGCTAGGAAACAGAAGTGTTTGGACAATTTCAGAGAGTATTTAGCCAACGAGTATGGCAACTTCTTTGTGACAGTGCTTGAAGAGAAATACTGGAGTCAGTGTTCAGCTTCTGAGCTGATATGGATGCTGCTCTTAGCTTCTGTTCTACTAGTTAACATACCATTGCAATGTCATGAGCAGAGGTGTGAGAGAACATCTGACCAGTTGGTCTGAATTTTATTCCCAGTCCAGATACTAATTTGTGACCTTATTCAAGACATTTTGCCTTTGGTACCCAAGTTTTGTAGTTAGACAATAGTTACTGGCTTCTTGTTCAGAAACTTAATACTTTGATGGTAATGAGAGTGGAGAATTTATTTCATTGCTGCTTTCAGTGAATAGATAAGATGGTTTTATTTCATCTCTGAAGAGAGGACAATTACTTTCAAATTTAACTTTCCAATGCAATATATCAAAGCAGCTATCTATCCATAAAATATTCCACAACATTCACTGTTTTAGCAAATACTCCCATCACTGAAAATATTTAGAGAAGTAAATTCAGAAGGAATTTGAATGCTGCCAAAGATAATTCACTTTGGGATGTCAATGAAAATGTATATAGATGTTATGTGTTGTATACTCAGCTATGAAACTGGGCACATAACTTCAAACCCACCACACAGTAGAACTTTCTCAGAAAGAATTGATCTGCAAACTGTTTGCATGATGCCCTTATGCCTTTGCTCCTTAAGACAGTAACAGTTTTTAACTTTATCTGTCTGCCAAATCTGAATAGAATTCAGGGGACAAAGAAAAGACACTTCTCAGCCAGATGTTAATCCTTCTGTTAGATACCAGCTTATGGCAGATAGTAGCAGTATGACAAACAGTCATAGAAAAATTCAGAAAAATCCTTAATGTGAGAAAATATTTGGGCTCAAGATGACCTCCACCTACACTGAAGACCTTTGCTTTTTCTTTCTGCTGCCATGAAGCAATGTGAGTGGGTCAGCAACTTATTTTCAGATTTCAGATTTGCATTTTCATTGCTAAATGTCCTCTTGGCAGGAGCTTTTCTAACATTTTTTTTTTCTAAATACAATGTTTAAACAGTCTTACTTACTATAAAAAGAAGAATGAATTTAAATTTTAATATGAAAAACCCACAGTGTGCAGCAGCATAAAATTAAAGCTCCCTTGTGCTGCCTTTTGTCCTCTGGGTTTTTTCAAGGCTCTGGTATCACTCTAATATTAATTGCCTTCTGTATTTCTTACGACTGTTATGATTAGGATTTACAGTTACAAACTTTTAAATAGACAACAGTTTGATACAGCTCAATAATTTGATTATATGTAAAGCTTATGTAAGGAAATGCATTCTGAAACAACTACAGGCAGGTATTTCTATATATTCAACTACAAAACCTAGTATACCATAGATTATTTTATTACAACATTTGTCTAAATTTGATACAATTATTCTTAACTGAGTAAAGATGATCTTGGGTGTCATTTCAACATTACTGCCTTGTCAGTTATTATTGGGCAAAGTCTGAAAATGACAATTACATTAAAATATGTAGCCACAATAAAGGTATGAATTTATTTTTACAATCAGGAAAAATTTGAGCAGTTATGATTCCCTTTATCAGGAGATACAACTTTTTGGAGCCTATTTATGAAATGCAATGAACAGGAAAGAATGCTTTTTGAGTTTATTATTATTATCACTGTTGTAGTTAGTTTTGTTGGTTTTGTTGTTGTTTGTAGATGTGTGCACAGGTGTGTTACCTTATGAAACCCAAAGAAGAAAAGATTGCTTAGAAAAGAAATTACTTCCTCTGGTGGAAAGCCCCAGAGAAGAGTGTAGGGGCAGGCACTTCAGGGTCTTTGATGGTTTATGACACCTTCTAAGACAAGACAGCTGCCTCTCATGGCAGGGTAGTTGAGCCAGTTATGCCCCATCAGAAGGGACAAATACCTTCAGGCCTGTGTGTGAAGGTCCCAATACATCCCCTGGAGGGAAGGGGAGAGTTTTACACCTGAGCCAGGTGTGTAAGGGAGGACATTGGAATAATAGAATAGAACTATTCCACCTCTGCAGTGTCTGCTTCTTGCTGGCCTTCTCCCTTATCTGATTCATAACCGAGTTTGTTGCTAAACGGAGGTTGGTGTGTTGTGGTCCATCTCTGGTGGTGAGTGTGCATGTCCTCTATCTTATGCATGTCAGAGGTTTCACCATCACATACAAAAAACTCTCCTCCTCCGCTTCGGCTGTGGGGTGCAAACCTGAGCTCAGCAAAGTTTTTGCAAATGGCCAATTGCTTGAGTCATTAATCCTTAACATTTCAGTCTCTCACACCTTTAGACTCCATTAACGCTGCCTATAGTAAAGGAGGTAGGGAAATAAATAAGTAAAACTGTTTTGTCATTTATGTCTGTAGTCATTCACACAACTTTCTTCACTCAGGAGGGTTCTGGTTGGAGATCGGTGGAGTTATCACAAAAACTGTAATCTGCAGTGTTAGCACTGAGTTGTGCTTATGTATTTATCAGGCTGAATGTGACAGTTGTAAATCAGTTACCCTGATGTGTAAGTGAAAGTACAGTATCTATGCTTACTATGGTATTGCAGTTTAGCAAAGATTTGTTTCATCTTTGTTGCCATCTGTCAGTGAGAGGAATATACTGTTTAAATGCTCTAAAAGTCTGATTTTATGCAATAGTATTTTGGTTCAAGACTCAGCTTGTCACAATAGTCTTACAGTTTGCTATAGGAAAAAGTGGTTTGTATTTATTTAATTTTTAAATTTATCAGTGTGTTTGTTCTTGGTGGCTTGTCATTCAAACTGAAAACCAGAATTTAGTAGTGTGTGACTAAGGAGGAAAGTCTTGACATAAGAATCAGCTGGCAATATTAGTAGACCTTAATTAAAAATGTATATTAGAAATGCCTATTCCTCAACACTTTCAGTTACCCTAATTAATTCATAAATCTTATCATAAAGACAGAGACAGAGGGCTGTGAGCTAAAACTAATCTTACTTCTTGACTGACCTGCTAGCAAAATATGTTATGCTGTGAAGACAGTGGGCGTCATTCACTGTCAATTAATCAATCACAATTAATTCCACCTCTCCTCTTGTTAAAAGGCTATCCAGTGCTCTGATACATCAGATCAAGTTTCATCTGCTCTGATCAGATCAAGACCATCTGAACATGTCAGCTGAACAGGTAAGAAGGTAATAAGCTATAAGGTCTCAATAAAAGACTTTGATTGCCTCTTTGTTAGGACTATGATTTTCTGAGACCTCAAGGGGAGTAGGTGTCCGGCTGTCATCAGAAGCTGTAGTGAGTAGGACAGTTAGCTCCCTTAGGAAGTGCTTGCCTAAATGTTTGAAATGACTATGATGCCCATGTGATCTACAAAGCATGTACTCCAAATATCTGCTGTAAGCCTCTAAAGAAGCCATACTGCCTTTAGACATATTCCTGAGCCTTGTTTGAACCTAAGGAATGTAAATCAATATAACCTCAAGTTGTCTTTATTTGCACAAGGATCTAAGAAATTTCCTGGAATGGAGAGAAAGTAGTAACTTGTATTTCAAGAGACAATGAGCACATTTAATAGCATTTGGCATTTGCATACTTTTACCATGTCTGCAGTATGTTGGCAGCTTTTACTGTGCTGGAAAGGTCACTGGACTTGAATGAGTGGGTGATAAGGATAGAAGAGCTGACTGTGAGCATCCCACATTTTTGACAGCAGCAGATTTGGGTGCTCTTGAAAAGGCCGATGCTGACTTGATGTGTCCAGGATGTGACTGTTACATGAAAGAGCATAGTGGTGCATGGGAAACTGTCTCCATCTGGAATGAAAGAGTAAGCATAAGCATCATTTTCTAAAGGGGTGAAAAAGGTAGTGAAGCCAAAATGAAAAGACTGATATGTTGCAATATAGAGCGAGAAAGGGAAGGCCTAGTGTAACTATGCTTATTAAAGGTATGAAGAAAATGAAGTTAATGAGCAGTTCATTTTTTAGTTCATCCAATAACTGTACAGAAACCCTGCCTGTACCTTGCAATTGCTTACTGTAGATTCGTGACAGAGATCTGCCACATTTCAATCACATTTCCCTTTGCTGCAGGAACAATGGTATTTGCCTGTAGGACTTCTAGCACTGTTGTGAAATAGGCTCCCCAACAAGGCATTGCTGTGGGTACATGGCTGTTCCTATTTGTAATCAGTAAGATAATCATTCAGACTTGACAGCTCAGATGGCATTTTTTAGACATCTAATATTTAGCCTCATGAGAGTATAGCTTGGATTCATATTGATGGAGTTCTTTTGGACATTCTGCATCTAGATAAAATGCCTGATCTCCTTATTTCAGTTCTTGTTGACTCCATTAATATGCGTGTTCTCATGAGCTCTTAACTGATATTTACATGTGTAGTAAATGTGCACGGGTTCTGTGTTTTTTCTTCAACATGGCAGCATGTCCTTATTTATCTAAGAATTAATGTTAAAGGGAACAAGGAAGACAGCTTTACTTGGCAAACATGTGGGATAATTTCAGATGAAATATTCACAGCAAAGCATATAGAGATTTGTTTCCATTTGTTTAGACATCAAAAGTCTCACTGGATTTGAAGTGCCTGTAAATCATCTGAGCTTAGCTTAGGAGCTTGCCAGTGCTGCCTGATTTGGGGCAAGTATCTAAATACTGTTTACTCCCAGACAAGAACTGCAGATATTTAAGTATTCTTGTTTAGAAGGAATAATGCATTGAATTATTTTATAATTAGTATAAAGGCTTGTGTTCAGTTTGGTTTGTGGTGCAAGTGAGAGCATGCATCCACTCTGGTTTTATCCATATTTGCTGGTCTCTAATACAGATGGTAATTCATGTGCTCCTGAGAACCCTTGCAAATAAAGTTTATGATTACAGCACTCTGTGGAATGCTCAGACCTATCAAGCCTCTCTTATTTCAAGCAGATGACTCACGGTAGTTTGGTACCATGCATAATAGGGTGCTTTGACTAGTAATAGGGGTAAACACTCATGTAAAGAGGAGTTAGATCTGCACTGTACCTCCACCTAGGAGTAAGAGAGATGGGGCCTGAATAAAAGAGAATTCGCTTGGCAGAAATATTTATGTAACAAAGGCACAGGGCAAATAATAGCATTGATATTTTGTACTGACGTCTTAGTGTCAAAATAGTAGTGCATAATTGAATTCAAGCTTTAGAAATTAATGTGCCTCTCAGATGTTTGCATGTATTACTGACTGTATATTCAGCGGCCCTTAGGGACTTGCTCATACCTGCCCTTCATGTTAATTTGTAATGGGAGGATTTGTACTTATCCACTATCATTTCTGAAGATGGCCCGGGACAATGTGCATCATGCATTTCAGACATGCAGCCTAGCTGTTTAATACTCTAATTTGCCAAAAATAACTGAAAAAATGTAGTGGAAAGAAGCAATGCTCAGTATTGTGATGCCATAGATTGTCATTTCAGGCAGAGAAGGGCAGTTCTTGTCCTTGATGCAATAAAAGTGGAAATTCAAATTTATAGCATTTTGGTGAAGGGGTTTTGTTTCTGCCTCAGCCCCTTGTCCCCAACTGATGACCAAAGATTTATGCATTTCAGTGGCTATTTTCTAGTTTGTAAGATGCCTGTTACTTTGTGTACTGACAAGAAGGCAAAACAGTTAAATGACTTTTATTCCCTACTTCTTTTGATTTTAAAGTGACATCCACAGACAACCACTTTTTCACTGAAAACAAAGGACATATTCCTTGGGAAAATCTTCAAGATTTTGCCAAAATAAGAGGAATACTTACCTTACAAGGATGGATTGTAATTGGGAAGAATAGAAAACAGACTCATATTACTCAAATATAGAAACCCAAGACATCATTAGACCATATTGCATTGCAATATACATTTCACTCTGCCTTTCTCTTCTTTGGCAGAGAACTTTTCATTTGGAGGAAACACTTGTTTTGTTTTGTTTTAATGGGTAAAACTTAAATGTAGTTAAAGTCACCCATAATGCACTCTACTTGCTATTATTTATGTTTCACAAACGTTTTTTTATGTAGGTTTGCTAAGCTCAAAGACTAATGGGGGAAGCTGTATAGTGATGGACCTCATTAAAGGTATTTCCATTTTATTCTGCTTTGAGAGCTTCTTTTTGCAGTTTGCCACTTCCATGGCCTTTGTTCAATTTAGCAATAAGGTGGGGAGGTTTTTTTTTTCAAGAGAATGCAGTAATATAGAAAAGCAGCTTAAAAATTCAGGTGCATTTGTGTGGATTATGTACGTCAAAGATTTCTCCTAAAAATGAACAAATACTATTTTCTATTAAAATATGTTGATTGGCACTAATTACATTCCTGCCCCTTATTAGCTAAATGGATTTTCCATTATTTTGGCTCTGATTGACATTAGACTCACTAGCCTATAATTGCCTCGGTCATCTTGCTTATCCTTGTCAAGTACTCACGAGTATTAAGATTCTTGTTGTCTGTTCTATTTCCTACTTATTCTGCAATTCTTTTTCCAAGGTGGGAGTGTTAGTGTCCAGGACTTACCATGAAGAATTTTCAGTATTCTTGGGTGCAAATTTTCCAGAACTACTTGCTTTAAAACAATCAAACAAACAAACAAAAAGTTAAGCACTGGTGTAGGATATTTAACAGCTCCTTTATCTGCTGGTAAAGTAAAAAAATGTTCTCTCTGGGTATACTTATCATTTTTCCCAAACATAGATTATAAGTATTTTCAAATAGTGTTGCCTTTTCAGTATCACTTAAAATTTTATCATGTCTATTAAGTAATGTGTGTTTTATTGCAACCAATAATAGCATGCTTTTTATATGTATATATGTATATAAAAATTTGGAAGATATATTTTCATAAATATTTATAATATTTTTCTTGCCAGATATTGATTTTTCCCTCATGTCCTTAGATTTTCTCACCAGTTTTCTAGATTTTAAAAATTCTAATTGACAATGATATCTATTTCTTCTGTTTCCCTTTCTGTCATTTTCCATCAATGGTAATTGCTGCCTTCATTCATATGCTGAGTTGTAGCTTTTTAACTATCTGTAATAAAATTTGTTCATTAAAAAAATCCCAGTTTCTTTTAATATTCCTCCCACTAACTTTCATTAACTTTCTTGAGCTCTGATGAACTGCGTTGTGTGCGTAACAAACTGTTATGAGATTACCCTGCTTCCCTCAATCAGCATCAATGAGTTATTAACATTGCTTCCAATGCATCCTTCAACATCGGTCCAGTGATTAAGTCATCAGGAGTTATCTTGTGAATTGAAATTACGCTTGAGTTAAGAGATGATGAACTGTCCCACAGAGCTGAATAATACTTTACTGTTTGGTGGCAGAGTGCCCCCTGTGCCTCCTTCCATAATTAAAACCCTTGCTAATATAATTTCATTTATTTCCAGATACATAAACATGAGTTTAAGGAGTAGCTTACCTTATTACCAGATTTGATCCAGTAACAATTTACATATACTCAAGTTTCTATAGAAAATGTTTATGAGTAACTCAAAACAATTTGGGCGACTTCTAATACAGAATACAGGGATCATCCTCTCATTTTCCTCCTTACCCATCTTTATTTTGTATTTGTTCTCTTCTTCTTAGCTTAGCTATAAATGCATAGAATTGCACAGAAAAGTGCTTAGATGTTTATGATGGTTTCCTGCTGCTGTTGTCAGGTCATACTGAGATTTCATAGAATCATAGAATCATAGAATTGATTGGGTTGGAAAAGACCTCAGAGATCATCAAGTCCAACCCTTGGTCCAACTCTAGTCAGTTTACTAGATCATGGCACCCAGTGCCACGTCCAATCTCAGTTTAAAAACCTCCAGGGACGGTGAATCCACCACCTCTCTGGGCAGGCCATTCCAATGCCTGATTACTCTCTCTGTAAAGAATTTTTTTCTAATATCCAACTTAAATTTCCCCTGGCAGAGCTTAAGCCCGTGCCCCCTTGTCCTATTGCTGACTGCCTGGGAGAAGAGACCAACCCCCACCTGGCTATAACCTCCCTTCAGGTAGTTATAGAGAGTGATGAGGTCACCTCTAAGCCTCCTCTTCTCCAGACTAAACAACCCCAGCTCCCTCAGCCTCTCCCCA
>VWZG01012986.1:35964-54045 GCA_013396735.1 Grallaria varia | reverse complement strand
AAGCCTAGCCATGATGATTAAAACTGAAACATATTTTTATTTCAGTTCAGACATACAGTGCACAATCATTCCCTTTCATATGAAATTAAACAAAAAGAAAAATGTTAGGGGAGTAAACTCTTTGTATTAACAGTCATTCTGTTCTCAGGACTTAGCTGAATCTACTCCAAAGTCATTTACTTCTCCCACCTCCAGTCTTACAGTGCAATTGTAGGGTTCTCCAAAACAATTATTTAACTCTTTTGGATCATTTTATCTGCCAATATATAAATATTCACAATCACCTGAGAGCTGATGGAGAAAAGCAGACGCCTTCTGCAAAAAAATCTGTGACTTATATCTGCTACTTCTTTCTCTCACAGTCAGAAATATATGATATGGAACACCAGAGCTAACAAATAGGAATGCAGAACCCTAGTTTGATAGCAACTATATTATCCACAGAAGTTATGAATGCAGTGAGAAAAGAGAATGCAATGAAAGAAACATCCTGGAAGCAACTCATGACACTTCTTTATTATTTTTTTTTCTGTCTGAATTGCAACAAAATCACCATAACCCAATGAGATATTTCAATTTGCCTAGAATGACTTTCAGGAAAAAAAAAATCTGTCAAATGTTTTTAAATTAATTCTATGTATATATATATATATATTTGAGCATTTATTAAGGTCTCTCCTTGATGGTGTTTGAATTCTGCAATATATATAATAGTGTAAAATATATGCAATTTTTAGCAAACATAAATATTAAATTTAAGATTAGGTTCAATAATAACAGCTGGGGCGTTTTCTCCTTAGCAGTGAAACTAAGTATCTCTATACTTGGCAAATTGGAAAAAGATTAATGGAAAATTTTATTTTATCTCTGATAATACCCGGAATAAAGATATTACTTTCAGCTTTATACTGTATTCCTTATTCTTTTAAGAAAATGTACCTGTTCTCATGTATTATCATCCAACAAGTAAGGTATTTACCAGAATTGGCTCCTTTCTTTTTTACATATTATATTATTATTATTTCATTGCTGAAAAAAGCAATCTTGATTGTGAGCATAATTGAAAATAGCCCTTGAAGGTGCAGTATTGACTACCACTGAGTCCTATACAATTTGGAATACTAAGGCAAGTGAAGTTAATGGGGTATTATGCTACTCTTGCTCCAGTCTCAGTGATGTTACCACATTTTATAAAGCATGATCTGCTAGGTGTTCCTTGATGATTCAGAAATGCGCAAATGATGACAACCAATTCATTTACTTTTTCCTCAACAAAACTGATGTCAATATTTGAGGTATTCACACCAGACTTCCTTCACAGTCAAAACAGAAATAAGCATTTTTTTTCTTAGAGTACTAAGCCTAAACTATTTTAGACTTCTGCATATGGATGAATCATTCCCTAAAAAATAGCTGTTGCTCTCATCTGATTATAGAGAAAATATAAAGTAATTATCTCAAATAAAAACATCTAAAATTATGAAAAATTAAGCTCTGCCAAATTATCAGGTCAAATCTCTCATACAGTTTTATGATATAACTTTTCTTTTTAAAATAAAGATTTTTTTCCCATTTGAGAACTACTAAATACACAAAAAAACCCCCAAAACAAAAACTATAAAAACCCCAACCAACAAACAAACCCCTTTTCTCACAATATCTGCTGTATTTAAACTCTTGGTAGTTTATATTTTCTTTGATCATCTTTTTTGTAAACTTCATTATTTAAACCATCAAATCCTTCAGAGGCAAATTGAATCCAGCTGTATGCAAAATAAGTCCTTAAGAGGTCTTCAGCTATTTTCTTAAGTTTTGATTTTCTTTTACACTTTCCATGTTTTATATATTCATTTCTCGGGATCAGCTATCACTATATCACAGCACATGTAGATAACAAATTTCTTTACTGTTTCAGGAAGTTTTTATGTTCACCTATTTTCATTTCCACTGGGGTCTTTTCCAAACTGATTAGTTAAGGTCCAAAACCATAATGTACTACCCCAATCTTCAGTGAATAAGTAAATCTACCAAAATATTTTCTTGAAATAAAATTTTAAAGAAAGTATTTAGCACCGGGGAAAAAAAATAAGAAAAAAATTAAAAGAATATTTTTTTTCCACCAATGCCTCCTTTTTTGTTGAATTTTATGCCCTGCTCTTGCTTTTTCTTTTTCATTGCCTCCAGCAGGGCATAAAATTCATTGAGATATTAAAAAGTAATTAGTATACTGTGAAGACTGCAATGGTTCATAAGACTATATAAAGCATCTTTCACCTCTAAGTCACGGGCTTGAATGCAGCAGAGACTGATAAGGGACTGAAAGGTCACCATCTGGCAGCTGCTCTAGATGTGCAGTACAAGTCACCAGCAGAAGTCAAATCCCAGTGGACGAGCATCTATAACAGAAAAGTCATCAAAACACCTGGTGTTCATTGGCAATCCCTGCTAACAGAATGAAGATTGACGTGAAGATGCAATTGCCTTCTCATCGTTAAGCGCAGTCCCTATGGACTAGAGTTGGGATACATGAGTTAGTGGGTAACTGAGTGCAGATGTATCTCCTTGTGGTGATAAGAAAATAATTTCAATTTGTATGGTTGTCACAAGCTAATATGCTTTTAAAAATCTATTTCTAAAGGAATAATGACTGTCCCTTTAAAATGTAATTTCTTTTTTTTTTATTTTTTTTTTTTATTTGCTGCAACAGGTACACACTGGCATAAATTCTATGATTACAGGACTCCTTTTTTTTTCCTTTTGTGCTCAGGTAGATGCGGGAACGTATTTGAATGGAAATCTTTATAACTCAATCTTACATTGTGCAAAAACTAGTGTGAAATACACTTCTAAAGAGAAGTTCCATGTTTGCCCTTGAATAGTTGATTGGCCCTGAACTGTTCTTGTTTCTTTTACTGGTTGCTTTCTTTAAGTACATCTCAATTTTGACTGTCTTCATTTCTGGTACTCATCTTCTCCACTGATTCTGATTGGTTATTTTTAACACTGGGTGATTTGTTTTCCCCCTGAACACTTAGAGTGTCAGCTGGTTACTAAACGTACTGTAGTTACTAACAGAGAGGAAAAAAGGACAGCCTCTGAAGACTTCCTGTTGACAATAGTCTTTACAGACATCATCTGGCTTTCAGTAAAACTTCATTAGAGACTGTATTTTGAATTTTGGAGACAAATCATGAAGTGCTCCGTGTCATCTGAGATTTTCTGTACACACATAAAATTAAGAGATTGTAAGATTAGATACCAAGGTATCATGAACATATGTGAGAAATAAGATTCTCATGCTTTCACATTTTATCTAAAAGCTCTTCATCAATTTCATAGAATTATATGTTTTATTATGCAGTGTTTTGATCTGTGACTTTGACCAAAGCCTGAAATAATCTCGCTTTTTTGCTTCATTTTCCCTCTTAACATCTTATTAATTAAAGATAGTATAAAAGAGATTTAGAAGTATATTGTGATGAATAAGCTTAAAGAAAACTCTATGAATTTAGAGTTTGTTTACTACTTACAATTAGTCACTTATCCTGGTTTTAGGATTTTTCCCTGTGTTCTCATCACAGATTCTCAAAGCAAAAACCCCTTCTTTTTTTCCATTATTCTGTCAGAGCTCCTTGGGTTTTTTTAAGTGTGACCATTTTCTGTTACCTGATAACTTCTAATCAAGCTGAGGTTATAAAATGAACACTGGACCAAATGCTCTTCTGGAATTTCATGTGCCATTTATTCAACACTAAATGAAAATGTATTTCCCTAGATAGACGGTTTATTTTTCATTTCCTCTCACTTAACATATATCATCACTACAAACTCCTCTTTGAACCTAGAAAATGTTAATTAAAAGCAGATAACCTTTGACATAAAACTTGACTAGAATAATAGACATTTGTATGTGAACAGTTTTATCCCCAAAGAGTATGCTGCATATCTTTGCCCATAGAGCCTGGCAGAATGTAATTTGCAGGTGGTATGAACCATAAATCTATTCCTATTCATGAACCACTTTCTTATTACTTAAAGTTCTAATATATTCCATCTAATCTATATAACTTCTTATAATGTCTGGTCTTCCAAGACCACAGAGTTAAATGCTTGAGTATAACACACCAGGAACAACCAGATATTTTGGAAATAGGTGTAGAAGTTATAAGACCTGGATCTGAGCTTCGGCTCCACCATAAATTCCTTTCATGATTGGAAAACCACTGATAACACTTCTTTAAAGTATATTTTTACCCTATAATCCATTGATATCCCTCAAATGAATTAAAGTGCCCAAGTCCATCGAGAATTCATCTCTTTCTTTTCCCCAGCTGTAAAAAGTAACAAGAATGAAGAATGACTGAGAAGTTGTATTAAAGACAAAATGCTACTCAGGGTATGTGTCAGACTTTGATATGAATATAGAAAAAAAAGTAGCCATAATAATGGAAATAATTTTTGGGAATTCACACATCCAGGTGGTCCTTTTGGCAAATTTCTGTAGTCTCCCAACACTAGTAATTAAATTTATAGATGCAGTAACACATAGAAGTATGTAACGGGTTAAAAATTTAAATACTAGGTTCTATTTCAGCACTTGCATTCAGAGAAGTTGATAGATACACAAAAATAAGTCCATTCAGATAACAACCCCAGATGAACTTTAATTCACAATCAAAAGCACTGGCCAAAACTAGCAAACAATGGAGGGAACACCAACTCCAACGACATTTAACATGAATTCACTGTGCCTGTTGGAAATATTGTCGCTACATGGACAAGGGTGATAACGTAAAGCACACCCTCACATGCTGACAGAATCACAGTGTATTCCAAGTTGGAAGGAACCCACAAGGATCATCGAATCCAGGTCTTGAGTGAATGGTCCTTACTGGGATCAAACCATGACCTTGGTGTTATTAGCACCATGCTCTGTCCAACTGATCCGATCTCAGGGAATTGCACACACTGAAGCCTGTCACTCAGGGGTACCAGAAGGTCATGTTGCTCCACCCAGGGGCTGAAGGATCATTCAGGGACATCAAGTGGAAAAGCACTCACTCACTTGTGGGTGATGTGAGGGCACTCGGTCCTGGGAAGTGCTGGTGGATACCATCCGAGTTCCCAGGGCAGGCTTCCCCTCATATACCCACTATTCCCAGGGAAACCACTTCAATCATTGAGCATAGTGGGGGAAAAAATTAGAGATATATTTCAAAAGAACCAGTTAACTATTGCTCTAAAGTTATGTCAAATGTCCGCAGTAGATAAAAACCTACTTATTTTATGCTATTTTTACTAGACTGAAATTCAGACGAATTGTGATTTAGGAGAATTTCAAATGAACTTGAAACCAATTATTGACTTCATAACTTTTTAGCATGGAACTTGGTTATCTCCCCAGTTTCTATAGACTGTTCTATTTAATTTCATTAGAGCAAACAAAAAACCCAAACGTTGTTAAACTATTTAAATGCATGAAAATATTAGCATGGAATATTCTCCTGAATTTTTCAGGAAATCAATCCCGGAAAGCTCCCAGAAGCAAGATGAAAATTTCTCCTATCAATCATTGTATTAAAGGAATATATAGGAAAAGTTATTCTGACTGCAATAGAAATGAAACCGCTCCACTACTTTGACTTCAAATAAGATTTTATTTAAAGTAAGCTCACCACAACACCCATTTTGTAGGATTTCAAATTCTAAACTGGAATAAAATGAATACAATTGTTAAAATCTACACATCAAGAAGAAAAACACATTTATAGATGATCTGAAGCTAAGACAATTATATCATCATTCCCTACTTATGGCATTTTTAAGTTTATTTTTATAAAAATTGTTTTCAATGTTTTCCATTTTCACTGCACTGAAAGCCTAAAAAAATTCATCAAAAAGTTCCAGTTGCAACTATTCTGTCTTAGAATGCTTCAATTTTTTTCCCCAAAGTTACTAGTTTTGTACTGTTTTTATTCACATTCATATCCTAACCAAATACTGAAATTTTAAGAGTTAGCATTTTTAACATTACTTTAAAAACAATAAAAAAGAGAAAAAATGGAAAAGAAGGAAACCTACCAAAAAAAAAAAAAAAAAAAAGGATCTGAAACACCTGATTAGCATTAGCTAGTATCACTGGCAAAGAAGGCAGAAAAATATGGATTTTTTTAAGTCAATTATGATATGATTATCACTACAGCAGTTAGGAAAAAGGTGGCAAGACATGACTGCCTTGTCTCATTTAAATTTTCATCTTTTCATTCTTCTTTAATTTTATTTTAATGTAGTGAGGCCTGGCACGCTCAAAACATTTACACTATTCTGGAAACAGTCTGTAGGAGATATAAAACTAATGAGCCAAACTGAAAGAAGTATCTGTTAAATGGGAGCGTAAGTCGAGCCAAAATACATTATTACTACAATTGAAAGGGTCAAGTTACTCCAAAGCACTGGCATAGATAAAAAGTCTAGATTCCTTTTTTTTTCCCCTGTCATCCGGCTAATTTACGTAAGCTTAGTATGAATTAGGAACAGCTTTATTGCATTAGCCTAACAGCCCACTTAGTCCATTATTCTGTCTGCAAAAGTATTGAAAAAAATGATACTAAGGAAGGTATTTAAGAACATTTGACTTAATAGAACATTTTAAATTACTTCTGAACTTGTTTAGCTCATAGTGGTAGCTATGGAAAACCTTTTCTGCAGGTATAAGACTTTTACAGAATGTTAATAATGTATTGAAAGGAAGCTGCTGATGCAGAAGCTTTGAAAACTAGAAACTATGGCAGTTACAGAGCCTCATCAAATATAAAAATCCTGATATGGCCCATCTTGGGTTGGCCATGTACATATCAGAGTCAGCGGGGATTAACACACAGGCAGAATGTTTGTAGATATTTATATGATGTTTTGACGTACAAACAGCAGTTTCTCCTAGGCCACTTCTTTTCTTTAGGAGTGCCTTTAAGTTTAACAAGTTAAATTAATAGAAGGATTTTTTAAGTTCCTTCTCTGGACAGCAAGGAACCAATTATTTTTTAGATTAAGTCTCAGTCATCATTGCTCCCATTCATCAAGTAGTTTGCTTTGTTTTGTTTTGTCTTGGTTTGATTTGGTTTGACTAATGTGTTGCTTTGTCAGTGTTTACTAACAGCAGCCACAGGCAGTAAAGAGCCTGAAATGCCTGTGGGTGTATGTGACCTGCTCTTGCAAACCATGGAATTTGTTAAGATGCCAATCATTACTACATTTAAGAAGAGTAGTCAGGAATTTTGAGTGCAATTCCAGAAGATGTCCTTTCTTTGTAGGGTTAGTTTCAAGATCAGACTTGTCACTAGTGGTGTCCCCCGGGCTTCAGAGTTGGGCTGAGTGCTGGTTAACTTATTCATCAATGACTTGGATGAAGGAGCAGATGCCTCCTCAGCAAGTTTATTGACGACACAAAGCTGGAAGGAGCGGCTGATACCTCAGTGTGCTGTGCAACCCCTCAGAAGGACCTCAACAGACTGGAGAGATGGGCAGAGAAGAACTGTCTGAAATTCAACAAAGGCAAACGCAGGTTCCTGTAGACAGGGAAGAATAATCCCATACACCAGGACTGCCTGGAGGCCTGTTCAGCCTCGAGGAGAAACAACTGAGAGGTAACTTCATCAATGCGTAGTATCATCTCATTCTCATCTCAACAACTGAGAGGCAGCCCAACCAAGGTATCTGAAGAGAGAGTGTCAAGAGGATGGAGCCAGGCTCTTCTCAGTAGCACCAAGCAATAGGATGAGCAGCAATGGGCAGAAACTGTCAAGAAGTCTCGCCAGAATACAAGAACTTTACTGTACAGGTAACTAGGCACAGGAACAGCTTGCCTAGAGAGGCTGGGGAGCCTCCCTCATTGAGGACATCCAATAATCATCTGGACATAATCCTGTGCAATGTGCCCTAGAATGACTGGGCTTGAACATGGAGGTTGGACCAGATGACTCACTATGGTCCCTCCTAACCTTACCTATTCTCTGATTCTGTCATTCTGTCATATATTAGCATATGCTTATAATCTTGTGTCAATAATACTCAACAATATCAAGCTTCTTTAGGGGAAAAAAAACAGTTAAAACAGGCATTATTTTTCTATAACCATTTTAGATCTTTGCTTTAGAAAGAAATAATTAAAGTCTTCCATGTATTTATTTTCCTTCATAATGAAGAATATCCAGAAGAATTCTTCACAAGCCAAAAGTGACATATAAGTCTAGATTAGGACAGGTTAACTTTTAACCTGTATGGTAAGGTTGCTTCTTCCTGTAGTAGTTTGCCTTAATTGATATAGAATTTTGTTTCTTAATCATAAAACCATAGAACAGTTCAGGTTTGAAGGGACCTTTGTCATGATCCACTCACTAGGCAAAGTGATGTTCATCATAAATTCTTATCAGGTTGAACAAAGTGACAGGTCCCCATATGAGCGGGAACTCTTATGCTTTTACTATATAGTCACCTTAACTCTAGCAACCAGCCCACTGTTGAGTCTTGAAAGCATTGGTTAAAAATCTCTTAATTTTTACAACTCCCTTCAACAAGACCCTAGTCCTCACAGCAAACTTCAGTACACTGTAAGAGGTAGAATATGACATCTGCACTTTGCCAAGACAGGAAAAGAGAGGGAAAATATGAATGTGGAAAAGGGAGTAAGAGAAGAAAGAAAATCACCAATCCTTAGATCCCATGTTGATCCTTGTAGGTGTATTGTCCGGATCTTGGGTCAACAAAGAGGGAGAGAGTGAAGCTGCCAGCAGAAAATACCCAGGTAAAATTTCCAATGTAAAAGCTGGTAATTTATCCTTAACCTTTATTTTGCACTTTTTCACCACAAGACTACCATTCTGTAACATCTTTGTCTCCTTAAAAGCATTTATGTCTAAAAACCTGCTAAAAACATTGTCTTTTTTTCTTTTTTCAAGCACATTAATTTATCTGCATACACACCTAGTCTTTAAATAAACTGTAATAGATTTGTTAGGTATGAATCTTACTCAAATAGGATTAAAGATAAAAATCAGGTTTTCTTTTAAGGTATATACCAGAAGACACCCATCTGTGTTTTTTGAGAATACAGAAAAAGAACTAGACTGTAGTGACTCCAGATTTGCTGATTTGATTTGAAAATCCCAAGTTAGCAAAGCAATAATATATAGATAACATTCTTCTTGCTTAGATGAATTCAAGGAGCTTCACTAAGACCCATCTAAACAGATTAGAATGTAAGAATCTGTAAAATTTATAGCAGAGAATTGTGTGGGTTTCAGAAGCAGACAATTAGGATCAAATTCTAATATTAAGCAATATCCACATGCTAGATCAATAGTACCTATATACATTATAGGTACATAATGCATCTGAGTTGAAATTTAAATCTTTTGAAGCAAACAATGCTGTTGTATAAATCATGAAGTTGGTATTCTGTAAAATCTCCCAGTGATTGCAATGCACTCTGTGCTAGACTAAGGACTTCAAAATTTGGCTTGTGAGCATAAAACAGACAGCTCATAGTCATAGCAGCCAGAACGGCAATACCCCCGAAGCCAAGCATATTGCATTAGCAATGAGCAAATTCATAATGGCTTATTCTTTACAGAAGCAAATGCTAATAGACATTGACATTCTTGTACAAGTTTCAAAGGATGAAGTCATGCAAATGCTTAATTCTGTAAATTTGTTTAACTGCAGAATGACAAATATATCTTAAATGGTTTCTTAATCACTGAGGAACTCAAGTTTGTCAAATAATGTGAGCCTAACAATTTTTCTAGTGTCAATCAAAAAAAAGAAAAAAAGCCTGACTCCGTAATACCATCTATAATACCAACTGTGTTCACTGCAGTGCACGTAAATTGTAACATTGTTGACTATATGTAAGACGAATCTAGTATCACAGACTAGATAGACTATTTCTTCCCCTTTTTTGTATCTTCAGAAAAAATAAAGAAGAAATAATAATAAAAAAGAGAAATGTTCTGCAATAATATTTCATAAAGTAGATCATTTACCTCCTGTCTCAACTTCTAGAGCTCTTTTTGTTACCATGGCAGTTTAGGGAAAACATTTAGATTTTCCTGACCCACTGGGGAATTGCATACTTAAATTTTTTTAGAGGATGACATAAGGAAGAAGTGATTGACCAACAGAGGCCCCTAGGAATCCAATTAGTGCAGAATGAGTACTCAGAAATGACATCCCAGTTATAAATCAGATGTATTAATTAGACCAGCATGGGGACAATATAAATAAATATAAGGTATTTATAATGTGCTCTCACAGGGGAAAAAAATACAGAGATAAGGCATTCTTTCAGCAATTAATTACTTATCTTAAAGAGTAAAAGTTTGTGAAGTGGAAATCTTAGGAGCAGCAGACCACCAAAAGCTGTATGCTAAGCAGCCATTAGCTGACTGACCTTTCATTGCAACTGCCTGTGTCCTTGCAATATGTTTTTATAAGGTTTCAATGTGAAGCAAAAAATTAAAAACATATGTTTTTGTTGAAGTCATAAAAGTGGTGCAAAAAATGTAATGTGTAATTTTTTTCATCAGAGTACAAATATTATGAAACTATTGCCAAGGTATCAAAAACTATTGTCATTATTTTAATCACTGAACACCAATAAAAACCAGGCAATGACACAGGAGCAAACTTAAACTTTTGGAAACGTTCAGTCTAAGAAACATTAAGGTACAGATCTATGGGCTATTTAAAAGGAAATGCAGTCAAAATGGTTTACACTACGTAAAGACCTGTTATAGATAGTATTTGTTTCTAACATTCTCGAAGTATGCATTAATAAATGCATTTGATTAAAAAATGAAAATAAATATTTTGTGAGGAAAATCAAGGTCTTCTTTCAGATAGTGATGCAATGCAATTGAAAGTGCAATTTCGCCTCTAAAATCAGAAAGGGGTCAAACATTATAATATATACACCAGTATTTGTTTTTGATTGAAGTAACATCAACTGAATCTGTGGACAACCTTATGGGTTAAAAGCAGGAGTTTGTTTCCCCTATATTTTTCTTCTGTTTTCTTCTACTCTGGTGTGAAAATAGCACCCAAATAAAAAGCACCCACATGAAAAAATAACTATAATTGCCAATTAGATATTTTGACAGCAGTGTGCTTTTTGAAAGTGATCTGCTCTTTTATGCTGAAAGGAAATTTTTGATTTGACTGACCTGTTGATAAGATCTGAAACAGAAAAATATACCTTGTCAGGTCATTTAGTCTATTTGACTCGCAGATCAGCATCACTTCCTAGAAAATGTTTTTGAGACAAAAAATTATGGTGAGGTTGTGCTGATGATGATTCACACCTCTTTTTTTTATTTTTTTTTCCACACTGTGGCCCCTAGTGACCTGATCTCTGCACAGAAAGATCCCTAGGCTAATATGACTGTAAGATATGCAGTTCAGAAGTCAACTTCATACATACCTTATGCTGAATTTGTTAATACCTTTATAGGAAGATGAAAAACGTCAGCACTACATAGACAGGCTCCCTGTTCTTCTGCGTGCTCTGTTCTTCAAAAGGCACAGACTTCAAATAGCAGGTCAGGCTAACTTCTGAGAGATATTTTCAGCAACACCACTCTTTTCACAGCAAACCATGTTTAGACTTATTTTGACAATATTTCCAGCTGTACAGTTAAGTCATGTTGTTTATTTATATATCTTCCAGAGGTCATGCAATATCTGTTGCCAAGGACATTAGCACAGCTATCATTTACCAGGCCTCTCAGTGTGAGTCCTCTACTGTTCTCAGCTTCTACAGATTGCAGTAACATACTTGTTCAGGATGAGGCAGATGTGACTAGACCATGTGTTCTTTAATCTCACTCAGATTAAAGTGCTGGTTTATCTTTGAAAAGGTCTTGCTGGTTCCTAAAGTGTTCTCACAATAAGAATGCAATATTCAAGACTTCTCTGAAATAGTTCTAACAGGGATTTACATTGGTAAACCAAGTGCTTAAAGGCATTTTATAGACAAGGTTAAATATAGAAAGAACTTTTGTTATAAGGAATGTAGAGAGAGTGCAGAGGCAAATTTCACAGGACATTCATTTGCCTGATCTATAAACATTTTAAAATAAATGACAAAGTATTCTTATTTAATCACAGAAAGGGCTGAAGTGACCTCTGGAGGTCATCTAGTTCAACCACCCTCCTCAAGCAGAGTCACCTGGAGCCACTTTCCCAGGGAAATATCTAGACAGCTTTTGAATATGTCCAAGGATGGAGACTCCACAACCTCTCTGGGCAGCCCGTGTCAGTGCTCAGACGTCCAAACAATGAAAATGTATTTCCTGATGTTCAGAATAAACTTCCTGGTTTTCAATTTGTGTTCTTAGTGTCTGGTCTTGTCACTGGGCACTGCCAAGAAGAGCTTGGCTCTATCTTATTTGCAACCTGCCTTCAGGCACTTATATATCAAATCCCTTTGAGCCTTCTTTCTTTTTGGCTAAATAGTCCCAGCTCTTTCAGTTTCCTCATAAAAAACATACTTCAGCACCTTCATAATCTTTGTGGTCCGCTGTTGGACTCCCTCCAGTACATTCATGACACTCCTGTAGTGGTACAGTACTCCAGGTATGGTCTCACCAGTGCTGAGTAGAGTGCATGGATCATTTCCTTTGGCCTGCTAGCAGTACTTTGCCTAATGCAGCTGAGGATACCTGATGGAGTAATGCTGGATACAAGCATAAATAGGGACAGAAGTGCCCGGAGGGCAATCCTACAGAAGTGGGTCTGGGGATGCTGATATATGAGCCAGTAGAGTGCCCTGGCAGCCAACAGAGAAAACCACATGTTGGGGTGCATGAAGCACAGAGTAACCAGCTGGTCAGGGGAGGTGATTGTCCCACTTTATTCAACATTGGTCTGGCATCACCTGCAGTACTGTGTACAGTTCTTGGCCCCTCAATTTAAGAAGGATGTGCAGGTCCAGAGGAGGGAACTTAATTTTAACTACTCAGGTTCAATGAAATATCCTCTTCCGTTCTAAATTCTGTCCTTGGAGAATGCTGCATGAGTGTAAATGAATCTTGAAAAGTCTTGTAAGAAACTACAATACATGGAACTTGTTGTACAAGGTCTTGATCAGAAATCAAGCATTCCACTTTATTTTTTTCTACTGGAAAACTAAAATAAAGATATTTGAAAAGTGTATATAGCACTACAGCTGCAGTATAGATGTCTGATTTATGAAGAATTCTTGGTGTGCACAAGCTGAAGGGGACTGGATATTTTAATTAGAAGTCAGATTACAGAATGGGTTTCTTTCCTCAAAATATAGTATCTCCCCTCCCACTATTCCTAGCCTCTTAGTCTTCATATCTTATTCTTCTACGGAGATTTTCAATTTAAAATACCCAGCAGTATGTGTATTCATACAACAACAGCATATGATATTTATTGTTGTGGAAGACTATGTTACCCTCATAAGATCAAATGTATTTTGATAGACATAGAGAAAAAGAAACTTAGTCTTATTTTGTTTTTTTGGTTTTTCTTTTTAAAAATTCTTGCTTATAGTCCAACAGTGCTGAAATACAGATAACAAACAAAACAAGGTACATTGCTTAATTTAAACAATATTACGCATTATTTAATGTCACAGACAGTAAATTTATGACAGTTTAGGGGAACTTATTGTCTATTTGAGAATAGTGCATTTTCTTACAGTGGGTCTGGTCACCTCGTTGTGTTATGAACTTCATGCATAAAATGTTTCCTGTGACAAGTTTTTGCTTTTACAATCATGTGAATGAAGTTGTTGATTTTTTTTTTATTTTTTTTTTTCAAGGCATAACAAGTGTTATTTAGAAGATATTAGAAACTCAAACCCAGGGAAAACCCAGGTACATTCTTTCATGAATGCAGGTAGCAGAATTCCTACCTGTTTTCTTGGAGATTTTTAGGTGAATTAAACAACTACCCAGACTTCAGCAACAAAGCCAACTTAATTTAGAACTCATTCTTTACTCTCTTTCTTCTGGCCTTTATTTCCTACTCAGAGTGGTGTGTCTCTCTACTGATTCAGTTACAGAGCTGTGACGTGTTGTCTGTTGGCTGTAAAGAAAACAGAGCACCAAGAACATTAATATAAGTACTGCCAGAGGGGTGAGACAAGATGGGAGGTCACTTTCAGAACAGATCATATTGGTTATTACTGCTAATAATTAACTATATAAATTCTAATAATACTTACCAAAGCAAGCTAAAATGTAGCCACCCAATAACCCTGTTAAGTTATAGACTGGTTTAGACTTGATTATTATGGGGTCTCCAAAACTACATCAGTATCACCAGGATTTTGTGGTTTGCATGCACCTCTAATAGTAATGCTTTATTACAAAATAATAGCTCTTCACATAGTTCCTACAAATCAAATACAGTAAAATTGCTCAGAAATTATGTCTGACTTGAGAATTCTGTCAATAAAAGTTAACTGCAAACATAATTGCTGGGTCTCTTAAGTTCATGACCACATTTCAACAGTCAAAATGATAAGAGTGTAATACCACTGGATCTATTGAAAATGTCTCTACTAGAATAATTTGCACTTAATACACCAATATATGTTTCTATTAATGTTGTGTATGGAAACCTCAAGAGGATATTAATTTACCATGTTACAACGATAAATAGTTCCTTTGAGTTGTTCTCATTGCCACAGAATATCCAGTCAACCAAGAAACAGGGGCATTCATATTTTTTTTCTTGGTGTGCATCTAAATTACACATAAATATTAGATAATGAGAGTCACATGGTACAGACCCCCCCAAATTATAGCTGTTTCAACAGCAGCTACTATTTCTGTCAGTGCCTCTTGTAAACTAAGCCTGTGAAATTCTTTGCTATCTAGCATGTGAATTGCATATTTGAAGATAAGCTTTTGAGCAACCTCAAATTTTGGTATTTAAATATGTGATTTAGAATTTCTGCCTGTGTCATTGGATCATTGGTTATTGGAAACAGTGTTTAGTGAATAGGATATGAATTACTTCAGCTTACACTTACTCAGGTACTTCAGTAGAGGATACTGTAATGTTTTCAAACATCATAGACTCTGTCAGAATAATCATTTTCAAGGACTTGTAGAGTTCTATTTTCTAAGCATTTGTTGCATTATTACCAGTTTAGCTGATTTTCCCCAACAGATATATAAAAAATTTTTATTAAAGCCATACATTTCAGAATAGTTAATGAGTACTAATTATTGTACCACCTACACTGATTAAGACATTGTCAATAGAATATAATATTGAATAAAACAGCTTCTTTCTTTCACTGCGTTATAACTCCTGTCCCTCTTAATTCAGCTCTGTTTCACTTACGTCTGTGCTAGTCACTTTTATGTCCCAAAGAAAGAATACAAAAGTGGCAGACATTCACATTCCCTAACTTTAATAGTGCTGGAAGATACTGGTGACAAAAATTGACCACCCTAGGTAAATATCTTAGTAATAATCTGCTGTGACCATACATATGAACATTTGTAGTAAGCCTGACCACTGGGCGCCAAAATTTNCACAACAGATATACACATTCGGAACTCAGGGATTAGCTTAACAAAATAACTAATACAATAAAATCTTTCCACTTCCCTTAAGAACACCAAATTTCTTCCCTCTGACACGACTCAGACAGAGCCCTCAGTTCAGGCCTCAGCCCACACAGATAAGCGAGGCCTAAACATTGAGAGCTGCTGTCACAGAGATGGTGACCGGGAGGAACGCTGGAGCCCAAGAGAGAGAGAACCTCCCCCTCACCTATCTTATATGCACCTGATTACATAAGGGAATAGGATGGGATACTTCCTTAGTTTTTGACCCCAGTTGTTAAGGAAGTTGTTAACCAATAATAAAAATTATAAAAACTTTGTTCACTGTGGTGTGACCATTGAAATATGAACAATATTCTTGATATAAATATTTCTCAGAGAAATCTTTGAACTTGAACATAGTCATATCAATAACGTCTCTTCTGTCTTCTTCTTTAAACTTCTAGGGAAAACTAATTGAAGATGCAACATTTTCAAGTGTTCTAATTTTGTCAGGGTCCATTGCGGAGATAAAAGAAATTAAACAATACAAAATGACATGCTGCTTAATTATACTTTTTACATCTCATCAGTGTTCTTTAGTGACTTAAATTTTTTGCTACCTATTCTTCTTTAAGCTATAGCTCCCATTGTTTTGCTTTCCATGCTTCGAGATCTTGTTTAATTGTACTGAGATTCAGTCAGAGACAAGGAGTAGGAAAGGTGAATAAAACAACAGTCCCTGATAATCATGAAGACATGATCTACATTGCCTCCCTCGACATATCTGCTCATATATTCATTCAAAATGGGCCAGAAAGAGATAGTTGGTGAGAAAAAATGTGGTTAGCAGTACCTTTTTTTTTTTTCCCATGCTTGTAATCCCATGGTTTTTCACAGATTAAAGTGATGAATTACTATCAGCACAAGACAGTTTTTTGATGTGTCCTTTTGTACATGAAAAACTGAGCTGAGACCACCTGAAGTAATTTCTCTAGAGATTTTGAACAAGTATAAAAAATGGTTTTGTTTTGGATTTGGTAGGCCTCAGAAATGAAAATGCCAGTATGTCGAGGACAACATATCAATCTAATTTGGTACCTGCATTCCCAATCCTATTCTTTACCTACTGAAATTGCTGCACAGTATGTAATACAACAACCATAGTCCACTATCAAGCTATAGTTCTATTTAGGAAGTGAGAGTCTGTCTTTTTAAGCAAGGTTTGTCTGTAATGGCTGTATGTGCAAACAGCTAGTGAAATACTCAGTTATTAATTTTAAAGCCATGCAGGGAACCTATTTAATTAAAAGAAACTGACATAATGGAATGAAAAATTATAATTAAATCACTCTACACCATCAAATAGCTTTGTATCCTTTTAATTTTTTACTAAAGGACAATTTGAATTTTTTACAATGGGATTATTCTGCTTTGTTATTTTTCTCTATAAGACGAGCAAAAGAAAATGTAAAAAAAAAATTAGTTAAAGTAACTCACAGGCAAGAAGTTTGGGAAGCTGTGGTTACATGCAATTATTGTTTCTTCTTGTTTTCTTCCAGCTGAATGACAAGAATTATTTCTGATACCTTCTGATTAGAACAGACGTATTGACAATAGGATTTTCCAGCGGGTCAGTACAGAAAATGAATTTCGAGAGTATAGAAAGGTTACACAGTTTCTGATTTCTGTATAAAGATTCTTTGGATATTAGCAACATTTCCATTCATATTTTGTAATTCTTTGAGAATCAGTAAAAGCTTAGGCTTCCTTCATTTAAATGTGTTTTTAGAATCTTTTGAGTACATGATAGCTTTTGCCGTTAGCTAAGTTAATGGAGTGACAATGTACATATACAACTCATGATCAATTCTAACAATATTCTGCATCTTTGTTTATTTCCTTTTTCTAAGCTTTCTTATCCTCCAACTTCAGTACATTGAACGTACTCTCAGTCTTTAAGGTTGATAAAAATTTGAGTTATTTAATGTATGATTGTTTCTTTGCATGTGTGGATGTGCAGGGTGAGACATATAGTCTAATTAAAAATATTGATCAAAATTTTGACTTGAAGTGGTATGCATTAATTGAGTTCCACTAAAATGAAGTTACACTAACTTTAGTTTTCTTTTATACTAACTTTGCACTGTACCATATTGTATGCAAAATGTTGCATAAGAAGATTACATTTTATCATCATTTCCTTGTGTCATAACTAGCTGTTACGTTATGCAAGAACATTGCAATTAGCTTCTGAAAAGCACAAGTAGAAGTAAGAATACCCACACTTGATACAGCACAGGCTAAAGTTAGACCAGATCACTTTTACCTGATCAATCCACTGAAGAAATATTGATCTTTGCTGAGGTGAAGAGGACAATTTGTTTTTCAAAAGGGTAAGTATTGACTGCAAACATTGGCCTCCTGGGGGGAAACATTTCTTCATATTCACTGAAATACAAAAAACACATGCAACTGAGCTTGGTTGCATCTA
>VWZG01012986.1:10414-33344 GCA_013396735.1 Grallaria varia | reverse complement strand
AAAAAAAAAAAAAAAAGACGACTGACAGTTTTCTGTAGAATTAGAAATTTCGAATTACTGATGTTATGCTCATCTTGACTGAACCAGGTACCTCATTTGTCACACCATATACCATAGACCTGAAGCACTGTAACACAACATTTCTGTGTTTTAAGTGGACCCCAGTACCCTCAATCCCAGCAATTCTGTCTTGGGAATGTTTGGGATAAAAGTTGTAGCCCTTCCTCAGTACCAGCTGGAGCAGCAAGCAGACACCTGCAAAGCAATAGTGACCAACAGCTGCAAGATTTACCCATCCACAAGAGTACTACTTGGAAATGCACGGTTGCTTTCCTCCCCAGGGGCCATATTTAAAACCAAAATGTGTTACATGCTTGGAGCGCCACTAGTCAGAGGGTCTGAATTATGCATTGGGACAAACCAAGGAGTTTCAGAAAGCAAGAAGGTGAAATTTTTAGCATCAAATTCAGCAGTTTGAAAATTTGTCTATAACTCCCACTTACTAAATATAATAATTGCAGTAGCATCAGACAATGGGACTGATCCAATTGCCTGGGAAATCAATGAGTGTTGTTCTTTTGACTTTGGCTGGATTGGCACTAGTCCATCCTCTCACTCTCTCTCTTTCATTCCTGTTCCTCCGTTCCCCTCTGTCTGTTTTCACCTACAGGTTCTTTTCTGTCCAGCACCTTCTGCTAGCAAGAAGCATCACATTTATATAAGACTCTAAGTTCTTATCATTTAACCACATTGATCATAATAACATGCTGAATTGAAATGGCTTTGGTTTGGGTAGTTATTTAATTCTGGTGGAGAAAAGCACTGAACAAGCATTGCAAAGTATAACTCAAATGCAGGCATAAAATTAAAGTTTTATAAAAATATAAAAATGAGTCATGGAGGAAAGTAAAACCCCAGTCTTAAAAAGTCTAGGCCTGTTACTGTGATTCAAATGAGAATACCATCTGAGAGTATTTCAACATATTGAATGCTTGAATTAGTATCACATAAACCAGTTTGGAAGACATCCAACCACTGGGTAACAGGAATATCCGGGATAACTGAAATTGTATGCCTTATAACTAACAAAGATCAAATCCTGCAGAGGACGAAGGTATGCTGTTCAGAGTGAAAATAACCCGTTCATTCTAAAGCAAGCATTCAGAATGACAAAAATTGTCACATTCTACCAAAATACACAGAAAAAAATATTTGGATTCTTTTAGAGTACAATTCATATTGCGTTTAACTTAATTGTGTAGGTAACATCTTAAAACTTTTTGTTTTTTTTTTTTTTTAATCTTGTTAAATAGTCTACCTTTTATTACTATGAGATATTAGATTAGTACAGAAAACTGCTTTCATTCTACCTAAAGAGTTACTAGCATAACATTGGAAGAATGTCTTAGGTTGGATTTATTCCATTTTAAGTCCAAGCAAAATTTGCCTAAGTCATACTAATATTAAGCCCAATTTCTCCATTGAGGCTGAGGTTCTAACTAAAATCTTTACATAATATATGCCCTACAGGTTAATATAAGTGCATTATAAATGATTGTCCTAGTTATAGTGGCTGAGACCAGTTTATCACTGTGTGGGTGTAATTGGAACTATGTATTCCATACCCTCTCTGCCATTTATCATGAACTGTTAACGATGCATTGTTTGCAGCAGCTGCCCAGGACACACCTGACACCTCAGGCTATGAACTGGATGTGTGAGAAAACAGAGATAAGAGGATTCTCTGTCTTCACACCAATGATTCAGGTGTGATAACTCCCCTCTGGGAATCATTAGCACTTTTCATACTCAACCTGAGGGGTCATGTCTGCTAATGGGCCATCAAGTAGACCAAGATATTCTGTGACTCGCTGCGTAAATTGTCCGTTTTGAAACCCCTCACCCTGGGGGAGGTACTGGGCATTCCCATCTGAACTCAAGCATATATAAGCTTGGGATCTGGGGACTTGGGGCACTCACTCGTCAGGTCGAGAGGAGGACCAGAACCTCAACAGGACTGCAACTACCACTCTTGATCACCAACCCTCTGGAAGGAAAACGGGTTTTCTTTTTCTTTTTGCTTTGGACTCAGGGGGGACCACGTGGTGCTCAGCACAGGGGCTGGTGAGCACCATACTATTTGTGCCCCAGGGGACTGGGTTGTACAACTGGGTTTTGTGGGCTAAAACAAATTTTCCTTTGTATCAGTGTATCTATTGTAATCTTTTTATTAAATTGTAGTTCTGACTTCTAAACTCTTTTGAGTTGGGTTCATTTCTCCTGCTGGTTTACTTTTAAACCAGCACAATGATTATAAATTATTTTTCATTATTAAAAAAAGTGCTTTAAACACTACCTCACTGACTTACTTCAACCTCTGGTTGCTTCTCAATTTACTGAGAAAAGTGAATTGATGCTGAAATCAGATTATGGACAGTTTCTTTCATATTAATATCTTTATTCTGCCAGAGGAAGAAATAATCACAACCAAACTCTAGGCCACACAGTAAAAAATAATTTTGGTTTATCATTTATAGTCCAAAATACTTTAGCAGGTCTTGCTTGTTTCAATTTCCTCATTATTCTTCAAGCGTTTGAAATGTCTGAAAGGGAAAATAGCATGAACAACAATAAAACCATGAGAGAAGACATGTTGAACACTATCAAAACTAAGAAATCTATAAGTGTAGTAGACCTATGAACAAGCTAGGAACCAAAGGAGACATTAAGATGATTTAGAGACTGCAAGTTGTAAAAAATCAGTTTCAACAAGTTTCTGTGACAGAAGAAAATTAAGAGATATCTACCAGTTATCAGTATAATTAAACACACTGAGAAAGTATGAGAAAATATGTAGCTTGGTGGAAAAGCAGCAATGAATAGTTGTTTCAGAAGACAGAAGTGGTAAGTTTAGTGACTGACACAAATCTTGTTACTTCCATTTTCTTTGTTCTGTTCTAAACCATTTAGCATCCCTGTAGTGTTTATTTCAACCAATAATGCTAACTTTTCACAGTTTATGAGCCATGGCCATAATCCATACTTTTCCTGCTAAGGAAATAAAAACACTGTCTGCCAACAAATTATATAACCTCAGTTACACACACACACACACACTCCCATTTGGGGCTTAGTTATCATTGCTCACTTAGGGTTTGTACAACATTTTGTAAGCATGTATTTACCAAGATTAATACTGATTTGAATTATCCCATCTACTTTTTAAATCATATAATATTTTAAGTGGTAGGAGATTTTAAGTGCCAGGGCTGATAATTTTGCTTTAATATGGATTTGTTCTAAAATCCAGCTAGAAAGAGGATCAAGAGCATCTCCGCAATGATTATGCTATTGTTTTCCATTCCTTGTTAACATTTCAATCTTAATTCATATCTGTAATTTTTATTTAAACTACAAATAAGATACATAATCAGCAGAACGGGAAACATGTTCAAGTCCAGAATGAATGTACCTACATTTATGTTGTTAAATAAAGAGAGAGGCAAGAAGAAATATCCAAGTTTGTACCTCTACATTACTTACTTTGCATAATTGTTAGGTCTCTCATCTAGGCATACTCCACCTAGATTTCTCAAGTGGTACCCTCAGGCAGAACCCAAGACTCTCATCACTCTATGAGCTGCTCTCAAAAGGCACTATGGATGTGACTGGACAGAGGTCCCCGACAGAATTCCAGAAGCATCCTAAAGGTTTTGCACTCTCAGATTTCCCCCGAAACATACCTACACAGGTAACAACTACCCTAAAAGTCACACTGAAAAACACCATTCACATTATTTTGGAAGCTATGACACAGGAGAAAAAAAAATAAAAAAAATCATTATTACCTCTTTGGACCACAGATGCAGCCTCTTAGTCCAGAGGAGATCTGGAGACATATGTTCAATAACAAGTCAGAGAAAAGTTTCTAGAGACAGAGAGGTCTCAGTAGTGTGACCATAAGCCAGTTTGTAACCCTAGGCTTTGGGGCCAAGGATCAGTCCCTGAATCACTATTGCTTGGACACAGAATCACACCAAAAAGCTGCCTCTGAATTGTGGTTGTAAGGTGCTCAAATGAGGCAGTCAGCTCATTTCTATGGTGCATGAAGGGGTTGGTATACTGTCTCAATTTTCATTTGCATCCATCTTCCTTCTACATTGCAACACTGGAGTCTCACACTAGTACCGCGTATACAATAGTAGCCAACAGAAGTATAGCATCCAAAGCAAAAGACATGTCAAACCTCCTGGAAAATATTTCACAATTTAAATATGCACTAACTTTATAGGTACCTCTAGATTACTTTCCATATTTCTTGCACGCAGCCATTGACACTGCAAGCCACTTATAATATGATAGGCTTTAGGTAAGGTCCATATTTGGAGCAAAACTGAACAAATAATAAAAAAGCAAAACCCATGGAAGACTAAGTTTCTTTCCTCCAGAAACCACGAAGCAGATCCAGTTGCTAAAGCAACAGTTCACAAATCTCTTTCATTGGAAACACTAGACAGAACATCACCTGGGACTGGGAGAGAATTACTGCTCTTGAGAGCAGAGATGGAGTGCTTAGCAAAGCACTGTGTAAACAGAAGTCACACATGCACTGAAATTTTCAGAACAGAATCAAAAACCAGTTGTAAATTACTCAAATTTACAACTTTGCATCGTTAGGAAAAATACAACAGTGACTCTACCACAGTTAGTTCTCTTTTATTGTATGGTCTTAGTTCTCTTTTATTGTATGGTCTTCCTGTAAATCGTTACAAGCCTCTTGATGCCTTGACCATTGTCCTTATTATTTCATCTGGCCCCATTTTATCATGAAGTACTTATTATTATAGGTAATATGTATGATTATATTTGCCTGGGAAGGGAAAGTAGAATTTATCATCTTGGAATACTTGGATTATCATCTTAATTAAAATTGGAAGTGCAGAGCTGCATCCGTAAAATATTGTTACTTGCAAACTTTTTCTTAAACATGATGATAAACCTGATTGATTACAGTTTACAATACCAATAATCTCTGCAATATCATTAATTAACATCATTAATAACTAATTTGCTGGAGCTTTAACTGTCCTTGGCTTTCCCTCAAGCTGTTCTTAACTGGTCATTAACTGCTGGTTACAATTGATTTCTCAGGGCTCTAGTTAAAAGAAATTTCATTTCAATTCAGCACCCACAGAGCCTAATCTTGTTTTGGTAAACAAAAACTATTCTCTACCTTAGCATCAGACCTCTTGTCCCTCATTACCTTTGGTGTATAATTTCAGGGATGTTTGGGGATGTAAGATTTGTGGTTAAGGGAGGATGCAAAAATCAAAACCCAGCTATTCTTTCAAATTTTCAAGTGGTAGGGAAGACCCAAAAGGAAGAGCATTCTATTGATATGTGGTGGAAAGAAGACTAAGAAGAAACTGCAAACATTAGAATTCTAATTTTTCAGGTTTTGGAATAAACATGACACTATGAAAATGAAATTGACATGAAATAGATTAGTAACTTAGTAACTAAACTGAGCCATTTTTTTCTTTTTTTGTCATAGACTGGGTTGCCAAAATTTCATTTAGACTTCTTTCCTTTTTGTACCAAAAAAATTCCAATATGAAAAATTACTACTGTTATATAAGTGCTCTACCGAACATCTATATATACAAGTTTTTGTGTATGTGAATAAGAAAGAGATTTAAAATCCAATGCTTTCCTTTCAGAATTATAAATCTACATTTGCTGACTAGATGATTGACATACACATATAGACACAGGAGGACTGACTGAACTGACTGACACTACCACCATTCATGGAAGACTTTTGTCTGTAGGAAGGCACACTGATACTAGCTCTTGTTTATTTGAGCTCCAGTTCAAGACTTCCAGTATTCAGCAAGCTCTGTCAAAGTCTTGTCATTCACTTTTCAGTGTAAAATATCTCTCGTGTTCTTGTTCTCCCAGCCAATACTGTGGTCTATTTATTTGTTACCTGTTTGACAGCTCCAGCCTCTTCCCATACAGCTTCTTCACCATTCGTTTTCCATTTTTTTCAAAGTATCAAAATGAAATATATCACCCTGTTCAGGAAAACTAACATTAACTTGCTGTCCTCTAAACTTTTCATCATCATCTTATCACATTCATATATCGTCTTCCCTAACATTACTCCAGGTCAGATTACTAATTCTTTCCTCCGATATGCTCTGAACCTTCACCTCTTCTTCACCTTCTGAATGCTTCCTTTTTTCCTTTCAGACAAATTTATATTGTGATTTTTGCTCTAATATGTAAAAATTTTCCACTTCCTGTCCACCAAGGAAAGTCTTTCTGTGGTGGGTCTGGCTGAGCCAGAATTTGTTTCCCCATAGGAGCCCTCGCTGTGCTCTGCATTGGTGTCGATAACACACCCATATTTTGGCTACCACTGAGCACAGCACTCACTGTTCAGTCAAGGGCAAGGTCCTGGGAGGGGACACAAATAGGCCAGCTGACCTGCACTGACCAAAGGGATATTCCATACCATATGACGTCAACCCAGATATAAAAGCTGGGGCAGGAAGCAGGAAGGGGAGGCACTCATTGTCTCCGATGGCTGTTTAGCTAACAAGATTTTAGGAGCCCTGCTTCTCAGACGCGGTCGGGGGGTCCTGCTGCTCATGGGAGGTAGAGATTAGTTGTTGCTTTTGCTTTGCGCACGCGCACCCTGCTTTGCTTTGCTTTCTATATCAATATACACTGCCTTATCACAACCCAACGATTTGTGCTGGTTTTTTTTTGTTTCCACTCTTACTCTCTCCCCTGTCCAGCTGGGAAGGGGAGTGATAGAGCAACTGGGTGGGCACATGGCATTCAGCCACGGTGAACCCACCACACTTTCTTTTCCTGAACATCTTTTGCTAAAAACCAGAAAGACATATAACTTTTTCATTAAAAGGTGACAGTATAACTTGTCTTCAATTCTTTTATCTACAAATGGACATCTTGGGTAAATTCGGGCAAGTTTCCTAAGATCAGTTCCAAAGAAGATCTCAAGCAACTTAGGACCTGACACACAGGACAGTGGAAATAAAAGTCTGCATACCCTACACTGTGTATCATTAGCTTTAAGTTACATCTATACTATTATATTAAATTTTTCCAGAATCAATGGCTGACACTGAGGCTGACAGGCATTAAATGAGTCCTTGTGTGTGTCTATCCTTATCATTGAACTCTTTCATCCTCCACAATAGGAAACCAGATCCAAAATGATAATTAAGAATGTCTGTACCATGTGGTAACTCCTGAACCATGTTAAAGAATTATTTGGGAGAGTGCTAATAGACTCAAATTGTGAAGGCTCACTATGAAAATAAAAAATCAAATTAATGAAATGGGCACTGAAGTTCCAGAGCGTATACATATTCCCTGGAGTTGTTTTATTTATTTATATAAACATAGAAAAATACATCTCAGCATATGATGCATTCAACAGATGCTCTACTGTGTCCAATCAGAAATGTTAAATGCAAGGTATTTTTTTTATTTTTTTTTTTTTTTAGGAAAGTGGCTATACCCTTTTAGAGAAGAGTTAGATGGCTTATTTCTCAAAAAAAAAAACAAAAAACCAAAGAAAACCCAAAAAAACACTTGTTTTGTGGTTTATTTATGCACTCAAAGAGATTTTAGAGGAAGGGATCCATATCCCAATTTTCTCCATAATATCGAGCTAGCTGATATAGATGTGTTGTTGTATGTAAACAAACCATTCAAGAAGAATGAGCATTATGCATAAAACATATGTGCAATTTGATCTCTATCACTCACTTTAAATACTATTATATTATACACAAGTCGCATTTCTAGCAACACTCTTAATCTACCAGATTAATAAGGTGCACATTTGCTTACCAAACAAATCTTCTGAATTGAAATGTGATTTCAGTAACAGAGGTAGTCAGTGATCTCTAGCAGTAGAAGTTTGTATCAAGGTTAATGTCTTTTGAATGGAAGTGGGAAATTAGGATTTGAGCTTCCTACTTTCAGGAAGGATCATGGAACTGAACCTTCATCATCCATGTCTCAATCAGCACTCTAGCATCTGGACATCTGCATAAATTTGGAGATTGTAACACATTTTCAGAGTGTGTGTGTCAGGCATGTTTGAGAGCGCCAACTTTAACAGCTGCCTCGGGGAATGAGGCCAAACAACAAATAATTTCTCAGTCTCAACTGGATTTAGGTTTATGTATCACAACACTCCATAAGGTAGAAGAACACTTTGGCAATGTTAGGAGCATAATTCTGTGTTTATGTCATTTTACAGTTAAAAAATAAGCTTCACCTGGGAAAACCAGCAGGTAAATGAGGTCTTTCTTTCCTCCATGTTTTGTTTGTCATTGTGAATTGTTTGTTATCTCATCAAAACATTGCAAAAATAGTTAGAATTTATCTCATATGATTAAGATTTTTTCTATTGCATCGTTACTATCACTAATGTGTTGATTATGAAAATAAAGCCTGAAGTTCTGATTTTCCTTTACATTCCTCCCCTAGTTTAATTTTATATGGCTTTGAGTTTTTTTTCAATTAGAAACATAGTGTGATTATCTTGGACTTTTAGTCTGTGATGTTGAAACAACTGATAAATAAATTAGAATCTATTTTTCAAATCACCAGAAGAAACTTTAATATCTTTCCCAGGTAAACTGTTAACTTTTCAATTGCTACTTTTATTTTTAGTCAAAAGAATTCTAAGTCCCTTCACTTTTTCCTATCTCTAAAAAGGATGTTCTTTATCAACATTCTGGGAGTTACAATTTTCAGGTACCAGGAGATCAAACTTCAGCTCAAGTGAAAGACAGTAAGAGCTAGAAGTTAAGCATCAAACATCAAGAAAGCAATAGCCAGGTGTCACACAGAGTCAGTCAGCACGCAGTTTGATATACTGATCTAAGGAGAAGATGGAGTTACTCCATGAAAAAAGCATCCTGATTATGGTATATTTTAAAATTTAATTTCAGCATTATTTCCTAGCCAAACTGGGATTACAGTAAATGTGTGTGTGTGCATGTTTTATGTCTCTTTGTCTGTTTTCCTAAAATGTTTCTGAAGACATTTAACTTCAACAGTATTTGACAAAAGGTCAGTAATCTCTGATATGCTGAGTTCCTCAATCTTTATGGTAAAGGGTAGCCAAGAGAAAACCTTAAAGTTTTCCTGCTCTTAAAGAGCTGATATATGAGTTCAATGGGGCTCAAAGAAAATGCTGAGTAGAGAGACATCATGGAAGAAGCAACTGCTAGAAGACTTCTGAAATTTCTCTTGCACTTAACTAGAACTTGGAGTTTCTGGAACTACATGAGTAAATTTGTCAGGGTCACAACATGAGATCTAGCCCTTGTGCCTGGTTATCTATGATGTTTAATTGTTAACATGCTCCCTCACATAGATTTTTGACTTCAGACATTTCTTCAGACTTTTCTTCAGGCCTAGTTTCTTGGGTAGTGCAGTCTAGTAATAGTTCTCGATAGGTACTGTGGCATCTGGAGGTGGAAGAATTTTGCAAGAGAGTTAAACTATGCCAGATCAGCCACCCAGGCAGAACTTGAGAAAAGTTACGAGTACTGCTTAGCTTTCCAGTATATATATACAACCCCAAGATTGCAGACTTTCATTTCTGGCCAGACTAGCAACAAAATGTTCAGCTGCTAAGTACTTTGAGAACTGTCAAAATATGAGGGCAGAGAACTCCTCAACTGGTTGCTTAACACTTGTGCTTTCTTTGAAATTATGTTTAAATTTTAAGGGGTTGACCTTCTTTTCATCTAACTGTCAACCTGTTCAAATATTGGCATATATAGACAGAATTAAATTCAATTTCTTTCCTGCAAAAGAGCTTCCTCAGCAGCAGATTACAGGCCTCACTGTGTGGTCAGCATCTTCTCATGCTTCTGCTAAAGTTGTGCAAAAAGGAATGCAAGATTCTCTGAAGTAGAGCAAGAACATAATTTTGCATACAAGAGACAGGGATGTCACCTGAAACAAGGAAGACATAAATTATAGTGCCTGTTTCAGAAATGGTCAAACTTTTTGTTTGTGCCTATGTAAGTAAACTTCAGAATAACTATTTAGAACAGGCATAAGAGTTCAAGACTTTTTTGTTCCCAGCAACATTTCCCAACCACTCCCTACTCAGATAAAAGAGATACAGCCAGATGGTTAACCTATTCCCATACGGAATGTGATTTTGAATAATTTTAGGTGAGGAAAAGAAATGAATATGTCTCTTCTACCATCTGGGCAACACTTTTAACTGTCTCATTCTTATCAAAAAACTAAATACTTTCTTCCAATTTAGTTTAATGAAAATAACATCTGAAAAATAATTGTTAGCAGTCCATTTCTGTCACTATGCTAGGTTAACGGTGAAAAATATTTTCATATCCAACATAGTGACACTTTGGAATTTCTTGCTTTGTGTTTTCACTGAAATGAGTTACAAAGTAATCTCTGAACTGCTGAGCAGTAATAAAACTGGCACAGTTCTAGACATGCACAAAGAAATAACTGTAAGGGTTTGAGAAATTTAAAGTAAAAAGATGGTAAATGTCTGTAACACAGACAGGCATAGAGGTAGAGGAAAGCTGAGTGATAATTTCTAGAATCACAGATTTTATATTGAGTATACAGCTTTCACTCTGTTCTCATTGGAGGATACAGATTTTTCTTTCTTTTTNCCTTGGGGGGATAAAATTTTTTTTTTTTTTTTTTTTTTTTTTTTTTTTTTTTTTTCAATTTATCTGACAAATTAGGTTGTATTTCTGGCTGATGCAGCTGGGTGTTACCATCATGACTGGTGAACTTCAAATTAACATCTGTTACATTTACACTCTAGTTCAAACAGATATTTAAAGGCACCTGTAGATCCCAAGATTTAGTTGGAAGAGCTGTTGCAGACACCTGTGCATAATTAATGCTGAATAGAATCCTGAAATATTGCTCAGTTCATTACATTTGAAATCTACAGAAAATGAACCATTGCATTGCAAACTACTTGGGTGGCAGCTTCAGAAATTCTATCAAATAACTCCTTGTGGTGACAATATCTCCAGTTGTGAACTAGACAGAGCTAAAAGTGTATTGAAGATCATCTGTCTTAGTTTAGAGTAGACTAAAACAATTTAGAATTCCTTTCTCAAATTGACCACGCCTCTTTTAAATGTAAAACAAAATGTTAATTTGGAAAACGTGTAGAAGGAAAGATAACAGTTCTTAACTACTAAATATTTATATATATCTATATCCAAAACACCAGAGCAGAACAAATAACTCTGTAACCAAAACCTCTAAAGAAATGAGTCTTGAAGGGACGGAGTGAAACCTCTCCCATAGGCAACGTGTCCTCCTTTGCTCTCCGTCCGAAAGGCGCTGGACCGGGGGTGGGCAGAGGGGGCCGGGGATTCCCACTTTGGTACCGTTGGTGCCCCAGCAAAAATTGTAGTAACCCCAAAGCAATGAAGATTGTCTGTCCCCCTGAAGCTCAGGGCACACCGGGCTAGGAGCAGGAAGCAGGGAAGAAGCCAAAACCCCAGGAGTCCCTCTGAGGTGCTTCCTTCCCCAAAAACTGCCGCCGAAGCAGTGAGTGGAAAAAAAAAACAAACAACCAACTATCAAAACAAACAAAAGAACTCTCCTCCCAGCCATCAGGTTGGAATTCGGATCATTAGCTGGGTCTTTGTCAAGGAGGGTGTCAGCTCCCAAAGTCTATGTTGGTAGGGAAAGAAAAAAAATATGACAAATTCTAAAACTATAATGTCATCCTATTTCTCTGGTGAGATATATACAAATTTCTTAAAAATAAGAACTTTTTCTTCTCATTTTACCAGCTTTTCACAGTTCCATACAAGATTCATCAGTGACCCCAGGAATAATGTCTCTGTTAGCATTTTGAGTCTGTATAGAATTAGTTTGGGTACCTTCAGAGAATAAGACATAATCTCATCCTAAATTGAGAAACAATGGAAAGTATAACAGTATAACATAATTGCTGAGAGAGAATAAGGTCTGGCATATTGGAATGCCATCTGAAAGACACCCAGAAGAGACTTGATGAACGTCCTATCTTTTGTGTATACCCAGCAATTATCACAAAATGCTGAAGTGAGCTGAATGAGAAAGTTCTACGTCATTCGAGGAGAATACAGAACAATTGCTCAGCCATCCCTTTTACAAGAGGTGGAGGTGAAATGGTGTGTATCAGAAAGTCATAAAGATTGATGGCATCGGCTACTTCCAAATGTACCTATCTGCATGCTAACCACTTGCAGCGTGAACTGGTGGAAAACAAAGTCTGCCCAGGGAAGGTGCTTTAGTAGGCTTAATTTCCATAGCCCATTTACACAGCTGAAGCAAGAATGTCCCAGAGAAATCAGCAGGGTCATGATAAGAATTCAAAGCCATAAAACTAAATAAAAAGAGATTATTAGCTACATTGCAGTAAGCAAACAGTAAAGTCTTAAGTGATCAATACTTGACAAGAGACATGTCACAAACTTCATGTATAGGTCAGGCACACACCAAGTTTTTTAAATAAATCTAATGGCTTCTGGACAAGGCACATAAAATGTCACTCTTTATCTCTCGGTTGATATTTTTCTCACAGAGTAAAAAAATAAAAAATCACCTCCCTCAGAGATTTGATCGAAAAGATAGTCACTCCTGATACAAGTTTGAGGGGAAAAAACTGCAATCAAGTGGAAATTTTTGTCAGTACCTTAATCTCTGATTTGTAGAAGGTTGTGCTTTGGGATATTTGGTATGTCTGAGAATTGCCACCAAAGAGCCCTTCTGTTCTTTAATGGCTGCACTAAATCTTAACAAACGTGAGCATGAAAACTATTGTGCTGTACTTGTGAGACATATATCAAAGTTATATTTTTAAAAGCTTGGAAAGGCAGTTGAATCATGCATACTCTTTATGGAGCTCTGATCAGGCTGATAAAGGCAGTTCAGCTTCAATAAATGCTTTTTAAGTGAATGTTTTGGAAAGCGAATAGGAAATTCAAAGCTCAGACTGTTGCCTAACTGCTCCCATAGCACTTTGATCACTTTGCTGCTGACATTTTGTTAAAAATGTCTTGTTTTTATTAAAATGTTGGTATCTGGGGATTTAGAAAGTTAAGTGTAGTCACTGAAAAAAATAATATACAGTAAAACTGAGTGACATAACTTATTAAGTACTTTGTACACATTTCTTAAGAAAGAAAACTTTTTCCCTGTGGGGTCAAACACAGCTTTGCACTTCTCTGAAAAAAAAAAAAAATCATATTGTTAAAGCAAGACAAGTGCAGAAGATAAATCAAACAGCAGTGCTTTGCCTGAGGCAACATCCNGAAGGACAGTAAGGACAAGCTGTCATAATTACCTTACTTTTTTCATTACACAGAATACATATATATATCTTCAACAATATGAAGGTCCTTCTTTCTCAGATATTACAGTATGTTTTATCTGGTAGAAAATGATCATATTAGGCCTTGAATTTGACCTCTGTTTTGTGACCCAAGACATGTATATAAAACAACAATAGGTGATTTTTACAAGATAAATTGCAATGTAGGATCATGGATCTAAAGTAAGAATGAAATCCTCTGTATTAAACTTTCTCAGAATCTAATATATTTAAAAGACATTGGTTTGCAGCAGGGAGTGACTCCATTTCAGTGGAGAGATAGAAATGCATTAAGTGTATTTGAAAATGACAAAGAAAACCATTTTGGATTATTTTTACTTCTAGATGTATTAACAGCTCACAGAGAATAGAGAATCCTGCTTGGCACTGTTGTAGACTTGATCAGCTGCTGCTTTTCACCTGCAGTAACCATTAGAGTAGTATTTCTTAGACCAGGGGACCATTTTACATATGCACACCTACGAATGTCTCAGAATAATAGCCCCTTAGAGTGTAATGAAATGGCTGGAATTTTCTTTTTTCACCTCTTTCCAAATGCTGAGAATGCATGAAACTCATTAAAAACTAATCCCCTAAAAAATCTCAGGGATCTGATTATTTTATAGCCACACATTAATTACTAATGATTTAGGCATGCATAGTCATGCACATAAAAATATACTCCCCCAAACTAATTTAATTTTAAAATTGCTATGTTTTGAAGACAAATTCAGGCAGTACATTCTAGTGAGTACAACAGAAGCATTTTTTATACATTGATGAAATTTCATACTTAACAAAGATATGGAATATCTTGTTTTTCCTTTTAGAGTGACAAGTAACCAGGCATAAAGAAATTAAACAAGTCCAGATTTTCACGATGTGTAAAAAAAACCAAAAAAAGATCTGTGATCAGAGGGTACCCAGTTAATAAGAATCACAATAGATTCAACGCACTTCAGAAGAAGTAAGCTGGTCTGGATGTTTCGTATTAGAGATACAATACATAATAGGAAGACATGGAATACTTTGCATCCCATGAACGTCCCCTCTAAATTTCTAAGACTCACAGACTACTTTAAATACCAGAATTTGTAGTTTAATCATTCCTTCAGAGTATTTTTGCCTTTACTGGCATAATTCAGGGTGTTGCTATTCTTATTGCTATTAATGTCTAATTTACACAGAAACATAGAATAGTAAGACCAAATTTTATGTGTCTACAATGTAGACTCCTAAGTTAATCATTAGATAAATGGAAAGGAACCAATAATTCTACAGTGTTATTCATCTCATCTGAAAGTAGATACCTGAAATGTATTATTCAGGTATTTTGTTCACTCCAGTCAGATTCAAAATTATTTTCACAAGAGAACTTGAAAAAAAGTTCAAATCATGTATAATATATATGACATTCCTTTATGCAAGATCACATACTAAAAATTAACATTCCTTATACCAATTATGTAGCAGTTGTTTCTGGTTGAGGAAGTCCCTGGGTTGCAAATCATCAAAATCTATGATCACATTGACCCCGAACCTGTCACAAATTCTTACCCACATTTTGTTTGCACAGACTTGTCAATAAATACCATTTATTCTGGGGTCTTTTAGAGACATAGTTACAATGGTTATTTTCAGGTTTCTGAAGTTAGAATTTCTCTAGTAAAATTAATGATAATGATAGTGTCCTGGTCATGATTTTTGCAGTAACTAGGACAGGGCATGACTAGGACCTGGAGGTTATTCTGTACCACCTAACATCATTTTCCAGGGAGTGGGGAAAGGCTCACTTCCATGTCAGGGGAGCATAGCAGCAGCTGGGTCAGGCTCCATTTGAGCAATTTGCATGTGAATCACTCAACTCTCTTGTACACTTTTGGTATTAATATTGATGTTATTGTAACTGTTCATTTTCTTATCTCATTGCTGTTTTCTGCAAGTTATTCTTATCTCAAGCCATGATCTTTACCTTTTGAGCCTCCTCTCCAGCCCGACGCAGGGGAGGGAGAGCGAGTAAGCAGTGCATGGTTTCGGTGTGAGGACTATATTGGAGAATATCATTCCTAAAACACAGCAGATAGTAACAACAACAACTAATAAACTCTTCAATAATAAAATTTCCATCTGTAAATCAACATTTAACTTATTAACTTTAAGTGGTTTATATTGATTTCTGAAGAACAGCAACAAGAAAAATTGAAGGACCTTTTCCTAAAAACTACACCAACATAGATGGCACAAAACTCCATGGCTATGTATCAATAATTTTATAGGTCATTCCTTCAGAGGCATCTAATGCCAGGTAGCACTCATTATGTTGCATCCTCAGTTGTATGCTCAAATCAGGCCCTTAACATTCATTCAGTTCATCCCAGGCCCATTGGCGCTATAAGGAAATTATACCCTCATGGAAAAAAGAAGACAGGCATCCAACAGTGGACAGAGTTCTAATCTTGTCTGTTCTTCTGGGCTTAGTTTCTTCTTTTGTGGGAAATCAGCTCACATCTATTATTTCCTGTTGCCCTTCACAATGGTGGTGGTTTAACCCCAGCCAGCAACTAAACCCCCCGCAGCCACTCGCTCACTCCTCCACCAGTAGGATCAGGGAGAGAATTGAAAGGCTGGAAAACTTGTGGGTTGAGATAAAGACATTTTAATAGGCAAAGCGAAAGCTGCACATGCAAACAAAGAAAGCCAAGGAATTCATTGCTTCCCATGGACAGGCATGTGTTCAGCCATCTCCTGGACAGCAGGGGCCCATCACACAAAATGGTTACTTGGGAAGACAAACACCATCACTCCAAACATTCCTCTTTTTTCCTTCTTTCCCCCACTTTAAACACTGAGCATGATGTCATAGGGTATGGACTACCCCTTTCATGATTTGGCGCCACCTGTCCTGGGTGTGTCTTCTCACAGCTTCCCATGCACCTCCAGCCCCCTTGCTAGTGTAACAGTACAAAAACCAGAAAGGAGCGTGGCTCTGTGTAAGCCCTGCTCAGCAATAACAAAAACATCTCTCTATTATCATCACTGAGTTTAGTGCAAATCCTNTGACAAGTAACCAGGCATAAAGAAATTAAACAAGTCCAGATTTTCACGATGTGTAAAAAAAACCAAAAAAAGATCTGTGATCAGAGGGTACCCAGTTAATAAGAATCACAATAGATTCAACGCACTTCAGAAGAAGTAAGCTGGTCTGGATGTTTCGTATTAGAGATACAATACATAATAGGAAGACATGGAATACTTTGCATCCCATGAACGTCCCCTCTAAATTTCTAAGACTCACAGACTACTTTAAATACCAGAATTTGTAGTTTAATCATTCCTTCAGAGTATTTTTGCCTTTACTGGCATAATTCAGGGTGTTGCTATTCTTATTGCTATTAATGTCTAATTTACACAGAAACATAGAATAGTAAGACCAAATTTTATGTGTCTACAATGTAGACTCCTAAGTTAATCATTAGATAAATGGAAAGGAACCAATAATTCTACAGTGTTATTCATCTCATCTGAAAGTAGATACCTGAAATGTATTATTCAGGTATTTTGTTCACTCCAGTCAGATTCAAAATTATTTTCACAAGAGAACTTGAAAAAAAGTTCAAATCATGTATAATATATATGACATTCCTTTATGCAAGATCACATACTAAAAATTAACATTCCTTATACCAATTATGTAGCAGTTGTTTCTGGTTGAGGAAGTCCCTGGGTTGCAAATCATCAAAATCTATGATCACATTGACCCCGAACCTGTCACAAATTCTTACCCACATTTTGTTTGCACAGACTTGTCAATAAATACCATTTATTCTGGGGTCTTTTAGAGACATAGTTACAATGGTTATTTTCAGGTTTCTGAAGTTAGAATTTCTCTAGTAAAATTAATGATAATGATAGTGTCCTGGTCATGATTTTTGCAGTAACTAGGACAGGGCATGACTAGGACCTGGAGGTTATTCTGTACCACCTAACATCATTTTCCAGGGAGTGGGGAAAGGCTCACTTCCATGTCAGGGGAGCATAGCAGCAGCTGGGTCAGGCTCCATTTGAGCAATTTGCATGTGAATCACTCAACTCTCTTGTACACTTTTGGTATTAATATTGATGTTATTGTAACTGTTCATTTTCTTATCTCATTGCTGTTTTCTGCAAGTTATTCTTATCTCAAGCCATGATCTTTACCTTTTGAGCCTCCTCTCCAGCCCGACGCAGGGGAGGGAGAGCGAGTAAGCAGTGCATGGTTTCGGTGTGAGGACTATATTGGAGAATATCATTCCTAAAACACAGCAGATAGTAACAACAACAACTAATAAACTCTTCAATAATAAAATTTCCATCTGTAAATCAACATTTAACTTATTAACTTTAAGTGGTTTATATTGATTTCTGAAGAACAGCAACAAGAAAAATTGAAGGACCTTTTCCTAAAAACTACACCAACATAGATGGCACAAAACTCCATGGCTATGTATCAATAATTTTATAGGTCATTCCTTCAGAGGCATCTAATGCCAGGTAGCACTCATTATGTTGCATCCTCAGTTGTATGCTCAAATCAGGCCCTTAACATTCATTCAGTTCATCCCAGGCCCATTGGCGCTATAAGGAAATTATACCCTCATGGAAAAAAGAAGACAGGCATCCAACAGTGGACAGAGTTCTAATCTTGTCTGTTCTTCTGGGCTTAGTTTCTTCTTTTGTGGGAAATCAGCTCACATCTATTATTTCCTGTTGCCCTTCACAATGGTGGTGGTTTAACCCCAGCCAGCAACTAAACCCCCCGCAGCCACTCGCTCACTCCTCCACCAGTAGGATCAGGGAGAGAATTGAAAGGCTGGAAAACTTGTGGGTTGAGATAAAGACATTTTAATAGGCAAAGCGAAAGCTGCACATGCAAACAAAGAAAGCCAAGGAATTCATTGCTTCCCATGGACAGGCATGTGTTCAGCCATCTCCTGGACAGCAGGGGCCCATCACACAAAATGGTTACTTGGGAAGACAAACACCATCACTCCAAACATTCCTCTTTTTTCCTTCTTTCCCCCACTTTAAACACTGAGCATGATGTCATAGGGTATGGACTACCCCTTTCATGATTTGGCGCCACCTGTCCTGGGTGTGTCTTCTCACAGCTTCCCATGCACCTCCAGCCCCCTTGCTAGTGTAACAGTACAAAAACCAGAAAGGAGCGTGGCTCTGTGTAAGCCCTGCTCAGCAATAACAAAAACATCTCTCTATTATCATCACTGAGTTTAGTGCAAATCCTAAAACAGCCCCATACTAGCCACTGGGAAGAAATTTAGTTCCACCCCAGCCAAACCCTGTATCAGAGGCTTACAGAGTGTTAGTTTTTCCTTAATACTTTGCAGATATACCTTCTTAAACATATTAATATCCAGCAGACAATGAAAACTGTGTTTTTGTCTCTTCTAGTGCTACTTGGTAGGACTGCTAAAGGTCAAGAGAAACCCTCATATTGGAATGGAGAGAAGAATTTATGCAACTAAAGCCAAAAAAAGTACTAAAGAATTTACTATTCACAGTGGATTAACATGGAAGCTTTTCTTCTGTGAAAAAAAAAATTTACTAGTGGGGAGGGGATTGAGATACTACAAATTTCACTTAATGTGGTTTCGTTATCTTACATTCATGAATCTTATTAGAAATGGGGAACTTTTTAGGAGTTGTTTACCTTCAAAACATATCAGACTTCCAAGTTTCATATGAGCAAAACATTTTCATTTTGAGACTGTACTTCCTTACAAAAATAAGGAGACAGATAAATGCATTCTGATATGGATGACAGCTGTCGAGCACATCTGTGCTTTGTCTTGTGAAATTATTTGCTGCGACTTCTGTTGAGTAATTCCCAAGCATATTCTTTTAATTATATAATCCTAATTAAGTAAGGTGGTTTTCTTTTGCTTTTTAATATTAGTGATTATCTTGTTTGGTGTAATTTTGTGAGCTAACAGTTTATTTCTTACCTATACTTCATTCTTCACGGAAGTATAGAAAATAAATTTTAAAAGCCAGTGAAATGAAAGTGGCTTATTAAGAGGATAAAAATTTATACCATTAGTGATTTGATGGAGTTTTATGCTTTGTTTTCTATCTTTCTATGAGAACTCTTGGTTTCTTAACATAACCTCTATGTCCTTTTCGCATTGGTTCTGATGAACAATTCTTAATCCTTGTTTTACAGCAATACCCTAGAGGAGCAGAGGAAATTAATGTTTCATTCATTATGATAGATAGATATTACTCTATAACCTTGTGCCTTTGGTTTAGAGAATATATTAAATTTAAATGTCCTTTACAGATGTGTATGATTTATTTTCATAGACAAATGTCAATGAAGTTTCTTAGAGGCTTAATTCAGCATTTAAGCATTGCTTTACTTCAGTGTACCTTCAACGTTCCTCTTTCAACATAAAACTAAGTTTACTCTAGTGGCCTCCTTTTACGCAAGTACACACTACACAACCCAATTTGCAAAATCCGCCATGGGTTGCATGTCTGCAAACATAACAGGTATTTTTACCAGATAGGTGGTGCTATGATTCTGTGTATCAAAGGGCAGACTTCAGCCATAAAAGCTGACAGCAAGTACCTCTTCACATTTTATTCTGAAAAGCAACTGGCATTTTTCCCCTCTATGCTCTGAGGGAGCTCACAGAATAATAGGTGAAATGTCAAGAATAATTAAGAAAAATGATGGCGTTATATAGCAGCACAAGAAATTCATCTTTTCTGCTCTGATCTTCCTGCCCACCTTCCCTTCTGCTTTTAAATGTCATCTCTGTTCTCAAATTATTTAGGATAGGCCTTGAGAGAGGGTAGAATATTTTTTAGGTAATTTGACACACTCTTTGAATTGAATTCCTGATGACTATTTCTATCNAAAGGTTTCTTTTAATGTGTTCAAGTGTGGTAAAATTAAATAAAATAGTTTATTTATTTATTATTTATAATTAAGCATAAGTGAGCGCAAGGCCACTTCTTTCTTCATCATCTGAAAATGGTTTCATACATTTCATCTTACCATCACTGGACTCTTTTTGTTCCCAGGTACATGCCTTGAGAAAAGTTTTGCCTATGCCTTGGAAATAAGGTGTCCAGAATGCACTAGTGCAAGACAGCAGGCACAGGAGCAACTGGACATGAATAAAAAAATAACTGTAGGCATTCTACATATGGATAGAGATCAAACACATAATTATTGTAAAACTAAAAGCATAACGCGTTTCTCACTTATTATTATATATTTTATTACTAGGACTATAAAGCTTTTCTTCTTTTATTTTTCCATTTAAGATTTTTCTCACCTGTTATTCCTGCAGAATCCATGTACAACTCTCTCTGTGACCTTGTCTGCAGTTTCACCTTTTTAACCTTTCATGGCTCTAGCCTATGCAGTTTTGTCATGACTCTTTCCCAGAGTTTGCCAATTTTCTGAGATGCATAAGCCAAGATTATGTCATTGTGTTTTATTAAAACTAGGCTTCGGATCACAGAAAGATGACACTCTAGGAGGTTTAAAAGTGTTTCAGACTATTTTGACTAGAAACTCGATTCTATTGCCTGATCATAGCTGCTTAATGTCATTTGATATGTCCTGAGGCGTCAAAGACAAACCCATGGGACTGATGTGATGAGAGACTTACAAACATGAGCCAGCAGTGTGCCCAGATGGCCAAGGCAAATGGCATCCTGGCCTATTTATCAAAAATAATGTGGCCAGCAGGACCAGGGCAGTGATTGTCCCTCTGGATTCAGCACTGGTGAGGTCAGACCTCAAGTTCTGCGCCTGGTTCTGCAACCCTGAGTTCAGGAAAGACATTGAGGTGCTGGAGCAAATCCAGAAAAGGGCAACAAAGCTGATGAACGGTCTAGAGAGTAAGTTCTGTGAGGACCAGCTGAGGCAGCTGGGGTTGTTTAGCTTGGAGAAAAGGAGGCTCAGGGGGGACCCTTATTGCTACCTGAAAGGAGGTTATAAGCGAATTGAGGGTTGGCCTCTTCTCCCAGGGAACTAGTGACAGGACAAGAGGAAATGGCCTCAGGCAGCAACAGGGGAGGTCCAGTTTGGACATCAGGAAGAATTTCTTCACTGAAAGAGTTGCCAAGCATTGGTATGGACTGCCCATGGAGGTGGTGGAGTCACCACCCATGGAGTCACCCATGGAAGTGTTCAAGAAATGACTGGACATGATGCTTAGTGCTATGGTTTAGTTGACAAGCCGGTGATAAGTCAAAGGTTGATCTCTATGATCTTGGAGGTCTTTCCCAATCTAAATGACTCTATGACTGGAATCAGTAAAACAGCCTGTGATAACATTGAGTTCACAGTTACAATTTTTCCCATTTCAGTGGGTAAAAAGGTGAGTTAGTAAATGTATTTCGTAACCTTCAAACCTTTTGAAATTCTGTGTTCAACAAATAAAGCAGATGTAAACACAGGAAAATAAATAATTATCCTTCAATTACTACAAGTTTTTATTTGTAGGAAATAAACATGGCTCTTATTTGGTTAAGAAAAGGTGAGGAAGTTGGAAGATTATTTCTGTCCTTTTTTCACTTGGTTTTGCTACTGTTGAAACCAGACAGAAGGACAGCAAATTTCCTCTACCAAAAATCTTGAAGGATGTTCTTATTTATAACGTAAATTGAAGAGAAATGTTACATACAGTTTAGGTGGACTAGAGAAGGTGGAATTGTATCTTTTGGATTTATTTCTATCTACACAAACAGTAACTCATTTTCACAACAACCATGTCAGGTAGATCAATCAATGTAATAATATTTTGTGACTCTCAACCACAAAATTGTAGCAGGACATCGTGTAAATGACCTCTAGTCACATACTGTTCAGCTTTTCTTACCCGCTCAGTCAGCTAACCTGAGATTTGTCTCACCTAAATTGACTTATCTGAAGTCGAACATTCAGTCTAAAGCTGAAGTCTAAAATGCCTTAGTAGTCAATAGGGGAAAAAAAATAAAATCTTAGACATGAAAAGACACTTGCCATCAGCAATTAATATCAACATGAAAAGCTAACTTTTTATTATAATGAGAGGGAATCTGCCTTATTTAGACTAACACCCTGCTTATTTTGATTGGTTTAAGTTATATGGACCTCTTCCCACTTGACTTTCTTTAACACCATGTTCTGAATAACAGGTTTAACCCCGCTGTGATCTTATTATCTCTACTTTATACATCTTCTTGAGAAAAATTTCCCAATTTGCATTAACAACTGGGGAAAAAACCAGAACTTGCTGTCTCATTCATTTTTTCATAAATAAAATTGTCCCCAAACAGCTGTAAAAGTCAGGGTCTCAAATTTTATGGTCAACAGACATACTTGCAACCATTGTTATTTCATTTTTTTGATAAATGAGAATACTGGCAAGTTTGGCCTAAATAACAATAAAAGCCATCTATACTCTAACTATATATATATGTATATATATATATATATTC